>JBBPFJ010000071.1:589467-620171 GCA_037975025.1 Excoecaria agallocha | reverse complement strand
AAGCACATTGTGTAGGAGTAGGGTTCGGCCTTTACGCAAGACTAGTCTGCATGTGCCAATTCCTAGGACTGCCACTCTGGCATTGTTGCCTACATAAATCCAATTTGCTCCAGCACTTACTTGTCGGAACTCAACAAAGGCTTCTTGATCCCTTGTCATATGGTCCGTTGCTCCTGAATTAACAACCCACAAAGGATGAAGTTCAGTTAAAAATACAGAACTTGATATACAAATTTCACTCACTCTTGAGTTAGAATAGTGTACCTTATTGGGCATAGTGCAATTTTTTACATAGTGTCCCTTCTAAATACTTCACGCTAGAAATATTCACTTTCTTTTTCCTTTGGACCCCTTTCCATTTTACTTAACTTTCTGCCGTTTAGGCTCTTGAGCCCTTTCTTTGCCTTTTCCATCGAAGCTCCTCTTCTTGTTCTGGTTTGACTTTTTTCTACCAGAATTGGAGTGTGCCATATGCACTTTAACATTGACCTTGATCGATGCTAAATGGTCTTGTTCCAACTCCAAATATCTAGCAACATCCTTAAATATTTTAATGCTATCCATGTGAGTCAGTTGTATTTTCATATGCTCCCAACTCCTTGGCAAAGATTGGATGACAACTTGAACCTGTTGCTCATTAGTCAACTTATGACCTGCATCACCAAGCTCACAAATCATATTCTTCATCTCTCAGAGATGTTTCTGCATTGAATAATCAGGCCTCTTCTGATATGTATCAAATTTGATCATTAAAGATCGGAGTCTAGTTAGAGACACTCCTCCAAACTTCTCCCGCAATGCGACTCATAAATCCATTGCATTTTGATATGAGCTGAATTGGATGGTGATATCATCTTCCATTGCACTTAAGAGGATGATACAAGCAATGGAGTTCTTTTTTTTCCATACTACATAAGCTATTTGATCTTGCTTATGTTGAGTAGAAGTGCCATCTTCAAGTTCAGTCATGACTGAACTTAAGGTTTTTAGAGCCTCTTGCTCTTCAAGCACATAATAGATTTTTATACTCCAGATTTCATAGTTATCACCATTCAATTTCATATCTTTGTTCAATTCAGCAACTATGGATTTGGAAGCCATTTAGATCCTCTGATAAAAAAAATAAAGCATATGTTGCACTTATTAAGAAGAATATGATAATACACGCTACTTACTATGCATCTGAAATTAGAATCTAACAAAGTTATCTCTTAGGCTTAAAATCAAAAAAGTTACTATTAGTATCTAATTACCCTCTAAATCCTAATGTTTACAGATTAAAATTTCATGCATAGTAAATATGATTTATTGGAAATTAAGTTTTCTAACTTAATTGAGGATATTATATTTGTAAGATAATTAAGCCTTAACTTAATAATCAAGCAACTATTCTACTCATAAAATATTGCATGGCAAATAATATTAAAATAAACAAATTCATCATAAGAAATTATAAGCCACTATAATATCCAAAATGAAAATAAACACATTTATTATAAAGTCCAATAAATCCAAAATAAGAAACAAATGTATCATCTCAAAACAAAATTAGGAAACAAAATTCCTAACATAAAACTCCGCAAAAATAAAATAGCATTATGACACTTATATCAAATAAAAAATAATAATCAGGATCCCGATGGACCCAACACAATTCTAGTTACTGGAACTGTCATCTTGACCATACGCATTATCTGTAAGGACACTCCATGTGTGTAATCAGTTAACTATAGGCGATTCACTATGCACCCACTTCTGAGCACCATCTCAGATGGAGTGTTGCTCTTATATAAAAACTTAATTATGGAATTCTTATAATTTCCTTGCCAGCACTTAACAAATAAGTTCTGGAGTTCCACATGGTAGCTAAAAGATTCACACATCATATGATAAAGTTACTTATGATTCCACCCCCTGTCCAGGCCACCAACCTAAATACAGTCTTGCATCTTTCTATACATTTTAACCATATGATGCCCAATAGCATAAATATCATAACTCCTTGTTTCGTGGTGAAACCTTATGCTGTGGATCTCACGCACTCGTGCATTGGCCAAAGCAACTCCTTGAGGATTATGTGGAACAATGGGTGTACTTATCATCGTCATATCTGTTACACATAACAATATAAAGAAATTTGTTAGTAGACTCATGTACAAACAAAAATTGATTGAAACTCATTCCAATCAAATATAAAGATAAAATCTACATAATTAATTTTCAAACATATTTGAAAATTAAAGAAGGCAGAAAAAACAATTTTCTTAAATTTTTACAAATATTTAAACAAAATAATTAATAAAAATAATTATGTAACTCAAAAAATTTTTTAAAAAATCAAAAAATTAAGAAAATTAAATTCAAAAAAAATCGTAAAAAAATGGTGGTCGAAAGAGCCCTCACGTGCCCACACGCGCTGGTGAGAGTGGCCCTCACGCTCCCATGCACCGGTGAGGTGCCACGTGCAAGTAGAGCGCTTTTGCCATATGGCGCGACCCCATTAGGCCACGTGCGTCCATGTTGCTAGACAAGGTGACACATGACAAGCAATTTTTGGTCTACGTGGATAAGGTGGACTGACAAATAGGACACGTGGCATGACCACAGACTGCCACATGGCAACCGATCATTTGTCCACGTGTCGACACGTGTCATGACTCACAAGCCACGTGTCAGGACCCACATGACAGCATCGCAGGCCGCCATGTGGAAGCTAGGTGGCATGACATATCAAGCCACGTGGTTGCCACTTGCCACGTGTCAGGCCCACAGGCTGCCACGTGGCAACACATGTCAACTTTTGGTTGGTCCACGTGGTGCCACGTGGCACCAAAATGGATCCCCACTGCCACATCATCTGACACATGATACCTCACCGTAACGCCGCATGTCGTCCCCTTACTAGGCCACGTGGCTGGGTGACATCTCACTCAGCGCACGTGGTGTGGCACGTGCTGGAGATATACCCTCTAGCACGCACCAAGCACACCGGTGGCGCTTGCAAGCCACGAGCCGCCTTCCCGGTGGTTTCAGGCCGCCGAATTTTTTCTAGGGGATTTTTGGGGTCTCTGATTCCAATGATATGGTAAAAAATAAAAAATTCCCACTAGAAATATTTGTTATTGACTTTTAATTAATT
Source organism: Excoecaria agallocha (assembly GCA_037975025.1). Classification (NCBI taxonomy): domain Eukaryota; kingdom Viridiplantae; phylum Streptophyta; class Magnoliopsida; order Malpighiales; family Euphorbiaceae; genus Excoecaria; species Excoecaria agallocha. The sequence goes on along the minus strand of JBBPFJ010000071.1, from coordinate 617,032 downwards.
ATATAATTTTGGTGTAAAAAAAAATCACATAAAAAATTTTTAGACCAGAATTAATAAACAAACACAACAGAACAGATATGAAGGTATTTTAATTGATATATAAACATGTTTAAATTTTCACGAAAATACAGATTTACATATAAAATCATGCCGAAACGCAAAAATATGGCTTTGATACCAATCCAAAAAAATAAGCCATGAAATTATCACGAGATGTAATAATAAATACCTCTCGTAGCACTGAATCACAATCATCGAGATCGTTTCTCTTTTCGCATCACCGATATCGTTTTTGCCCATGCCTCGTTACGTCTCGGGATGAAAACTTGATTTTCACAAACTAAAAACCCCAACGAGTAGAGAGAAAAAGTGCGAAAGTATTTTGACAGAGTTTTGGTATGAAATTCTTTTCTTGCTTACCAAGAATAGAATTCGTAGCCCTATTTATAGGGCTCTTATTAAGGTAATTAAATTTTTCTTAATAAGAGAGAATTAAATTTGGCATTTACAATATTTAGTATAGAAAATAATATCAATAATTAGTATGTCAGTTATCTAATTTAAATTAGCTAATTGCCCATATTAATAACCTCTTAATTAAAACAAATTCCTAATTAAGAGGAATCCAAATAAGGAACTAATTTCATATTAATATTATTTTCTATCTCGATATTATCCTATAAATATCAGGGCCAATTTCTCATCTCGTGAGTCATGAACATAAGCCTAACTCCTTCAATTACTATTTTAAAATCGATCAGATATATCAAATTATTTCGGTCCGATCTGATTTTCGATCTTTTCCTGCCTTAATTATGATGTGAGACCATATCTTTTTATTATTCATTCTCTCTTTCGTTATTTGACACTTGCAATCATATAACTATGAATTTATATTGTTATTTATTTAAAAAAAAATTAATCAGCAAACTTCTTTAATGTCTCTTGAAGCTAATTCTCATACTAATGCATAAAATTTCTCAAAACAATATCAAGCTGAAATTAATTTAAAAAATTCCATTAGATCCTATTTATACTTTAAAATTATATTATCGTCCTAATGATTAAGGTAATATTAGAATGGTTTTTTTCTATTATAATTTTAAATGACATGTTAAATTATTTCGACATATGAAATCATATTTACAACAATTGTGAAAATTGTTTTATTAATTGTAATAATTAATTTTTTTATTAATTTTAAATGATTTTTTTTATTGTAACTTATATGGAGGATTCAGATGTTATTGTAGCCAAATTTGGCCTGCGGCTGTCGTTCATGCAAAACGTGAAAATTCAGGGACCAAATCTGTCCCTAATTATCCAGGGCTAAGGGTTTCCCACTTGAGCTGAGAAGTTTGTTACTTTTGCATGGGCCCCAAAATTCCTCTTTTTCAAGGGCTTCACTCGCCTCTGTTACATATTCACTAGGGGTGTGCATCGATCGGGTTTGGGTCAACCTGACCCGAACCCGATTAATCTGAAACCCAAATTATCACATATATCATCATTCGATTCGACCCTACTAAGATATCAGGTCCCTATCCGATTAACCCTATAATTTTTGGATTCCGTATCGACCCACCCGAAATTTAATTTCCTTTTAATTGGTTAAACTAAAATTTAAAATAAAATATAATTAAACACCATAAAATATATTTTAAAAATATAACAAACCAACAATTTTAAAATTACAACAAACATATATTGCATAATAATTAAACACATAAATAACACTAACAACAATAATAAAAATAAACATTCAATATCAAATTAAACATCTAATAATAACAAACATATATCAGGAACGCCATCATCTTCGTGTCTGAATTTCTTCGTGTCATCCTAATTTATAAATTATGAGAAATAATTAATTATAAAATTAATAACAAATAACAAATAAAATAAAATTTAAAATATACTTAAATTAAATTAACCATACTCATCCATACTTAATAATCCATACTTAATTAATACAAGTGAGAAATGCAAATACTTAATAATCCATACTTAATTAATACAAGTGAGAAATGCAAATAAATGTTAGTCTAACATTTTCAAACACTAGTGTGCACAAAGATGGTGCTGACATTTTCAATTAATTTTACTTCATTTGGTTCCATGTAACCCAATTCAAATCATTATTCATCAATAAAAACAAATTAAACAATTAGAAGACAAGAAATTGATAAGAAAATTAATGGAACAACCCTAAGCAAATGCAACAATCGGCAAAAATTAACATCTGATTCACAGCCATGGTAACCTTTTTCCCCCCATTTCTCAATTGTAAAAAGACTTGAGCTGATGGCAGATACATAACAATTACTGAAGTAGCATAAAAAAAAATTACAAGCCCCGATTTCATTTCCCCTACAAATTTGGTCGGTTTGATTTTTTTTTATGGCAACGTTAATTTATTTGATTCGATCAGTTTTCAAATAGAATGCTCACTAGTAAATATAACATTTCATTGGCAACAAGGACACCAACCAGGGGTACCGAATGCTCCTCAGTAAATACAACATTTAATTGGCAACAAGAAGTACACCAACCAGGCAAAAAATTAGGGCGGCAAAGAGAGGAATTCTTATTAAAATAAATAAGCTGAGAAAATACTTAAATAATTTTGATATAAAGGAGAATAAAGAAAACAATTTCTCTGATAATTTATATGTGTTAGTGAATAGCAGGAAATAAGTCGCATGCTAAACAAATAAGCACATACCTACTAAGCTTATTTAATTATACGAGTGGATACGATAACAATAGATCAAGAGAATCCCTCCCAATGAAAAACTAAACAAAAAAATTTGGAACAAAAATTTTAAGAAGAATTGAATGGAGAAAATTTTTTGAACAGATTCACACTATATGAAGCTGCATATACACCTGAGGTTGTTCTGAACACTGAATGAGAAAACCTTACAAGCATGAAGGAGGCGACGAGGCGGCGGTTATCACCGACCGGCAACTGGGTGATAGAGGCGACGAGGTTACCAGAAAATCTTAGGGCTACGGAGACCTAAGAGAGGGAGAGGGCGATCGTGAATTTTAGAAGAGCAAATGAAGAACAAAAATTAGGGTTTTTTACTTATATAGTTGGTAAATCAGGTTGATCGGTCGGGTCGGTTTTATATGGTTTTCACCCGACCCGACCCCGAAATATTCACAATTTCTTTAACCGATCCGACCCTAAAAATCCGATTAATCTCACCCGAATACGTTAGTTTGGGTCGGATTGATTTTTGCACATCCCTAATATTCTCGCCTCAACTACGCGTTTGCGCCACTTGTCAATAAAACTTTTATCCAAATCCTATAACCAACCCTCCACGTACATTTGAAGAATGACCCGTTTGGCGATAAACTATTTGTCGTCTATCTATATTTGGGTTCAATGGATATATTTCGTGGGAAAAGTGGATTTGTCTGTAAGAGCCCTCAATCTAAAATCAGACCCTTAAAATTCAAGTAACTTTTGTTTTTTAAACAAAATTTACCTTTGGATCCAAGAAATTTCGTATCAGAAACTAAATTCCATACGATATTAAGTAATAAGCAGCCATTCACATTCCGATACCAAACCGTGTTGCACATAAGTGTAACTCAAAGGTACAGTAATTGAAGTCCAAATTGCTCACCGACCTACACAAAAATACAAAAGTCCTCAATTAACTCCTGAAATTTCCATTTGCTTTCTGGGTCCAAATTGCTCAATTATTATCAATATTTTCGTGAAAATTTAAAATTATAGTTTTTCAACATTATCTAATAAAAAATGTATTCTTAATTAAATTATTATTAGGTTTATCAAAAGTAATTATGAAATGATAGGTAATATAATTATAGGCTATGTTTGGTTCATTGTATTGTATTAGCCTGTATAGTATTAGCCTGTATAGTATTAATCTGTATTATATTATACAGTGTTTGGTACAAAATTGTATTAGCCTGTAATATTTTATATTGTATTTGACATATAGTATTGTATTGTATTATTTTTAAAAATTATGTAAAATTAAATTATTTTTAATGTTATCAATTTAGGCAAAAGTATTATTATAAATTACAATTTTTCATACATTAATCAATATTTTGTCCACAATTTGATTCATCTATTGTTTTGTCCAACATCATTGTTGTGAGATATTTAGGTGTGCTAACCTTATATATATGTACACTGCTCTGTACCCTTTAATGAGTCGAACTCGCGCAGGAACAGGTACAAGATAGAAGTAGATGAGGTCAAGGTCGAAGGCGTGTACATGTGATGATATAATTAGCATCGACTTTGTATCACTTTTGACGTAACTTTTGTTGTATTAAAGTATCAAAAATTTGGATGACTATATTATTGTAACTATATCTATGTATATGTGATGAGAATTTATATAAAAAAAAAATTTAGTGTGTGGTGTTGTGAATTGTTGAACAATTATAGAAGTGCCTTGGTTGAAATTGAAGTATTGGAGGTGGAGAGGGGATATTAGGAGTGTAAATTTTCAATTTCGCAGGTTTGGGTAGTAAGAATTTTAAGCCGATATGCTTCCGGAATTTCAACCTAAGGAATAGTAGTATAGCGATACCAAATATAAAATGACAAAAGTTGTGACCTAAATTCTTAATTCGATCGCCTAATTGTGATCTTTAATTACAATGACGGTATACCATGTATGCAAAGTCTTTTGTTAGATAGGGTGTTACAAGTCTGACTATGCTGTAGGGATTAGCACCATGAAATGTTATAGAGCTACGAGGTATGCATTTGATAAGATCAAAGGAAGTTTGAAGGATCAATATGCATAGATGCACAGCTTTTGTTCTGAAGTTTTAAGAACCAATCCTAGAAGCAGTGCACTAGTATACACTGAAAGAATTCTAATCTACTCCTAACTAGTTTTTAAGAGAGTGTACTTGTGCTTAGATGCATGCAAGAAAGGGTTTTTAAGTGGTTAGAAACCAATTATTAAGCTGGATGGATGTCATTTGAAGAGAGAGACACAGGGACAACTTTTGGTAGCAATAACATATGATGGGAATGACCATGTCTACCCTTTGGTAGTTGCTATAGTTGAGATTGAATAAAAAGAAACTCGAAGATGGTTTCTTAACAACCTACTTAATGATATTGGTTCAGCACATGAACATGGTTGGACTTTTAGAAGTGATCAATAGAAGATATGTTTTCATAAATTTCAAAATATATAATTTTTTTGATTGATAACAAATTATTTACACTATTTTTATTTCTGATTTTACAGGGAATTGTGGAAGCTATTGAGGATTTAATGAATCCAGCAGACCATAGACACTGCTAGAGACATTTGTATCAAAATTTTAAATCAAAATTCAAAGGGTAGATACTCAAAGATCTTATGCAAGTAGCTGTTAGAGCAATAATAGAGTCAGAATTCAAGTTGCACATGAACAGAATTCAAGTTAAAGAGCCAGAAGCGTATAACCATCTCATGAAAATTGGAAACTATCACCGGGCAGTACATGCATTCAATTTAAGACCCAAGTATGAAAAGATCTACAACAATATATCTAAGTCATTCAACAATGTCATCTTACATTTGAGAGACCAGCCAATCTCAGCACTATTTGAAGGCATTTCAACATACATCATAAAGCTGATTCTACAAAATAGGAAGGTTATAGAGAATTATCATGGGCCCATCACTCTAAAAGCACAAAAGAAAATAGAAGTAATGAAAATTAGGTCTAGATTATGGACTCCAAGATGGAATGATGAAGATAAATTTAAGGTGGAATGAGGCAAGAAGGCATTCGTTGTTGATTTGGGTAAAAAGACTTGTTCTTGCTACAAATGGGACGTTGGAGGAATCCCATGTGTACATGTTGTGTCATCAATTTTCTACCTGAAAAAAATGCCAGAAGAATTTTTTCATCCTTATTTCCATAGAAGCACATTTATGAGGGTGTATTCACATTATATGAACCCATTGAATGGAAAAAAATTTATGGCTAGAAAATGAGTTTGAATAGCTACTACCACTAGTTGAGAAAATGCAGCCAGAAAGACTTAAGAAGAGAAGGGTTAGAGATCCAGATGAGCCCAAAAATCCTTACAAGTTAGGCAAGCATGAAATGGTTATGAAATGTAAAAAATATGGGAAACCAGGGTATAACATCAGGACATGTAAACCTGAAGGACAAAAGAAAACAACTACGAAAATAAGAAAAAATAAGAAAGCTACAAATGACAATAAGGTTTCAGCAACTCAGGTAATTTATCCTTTTTATAATTAAGTAGACAACTCATGCTTTTTAAATGTTAGACATCTGGAAATGATGTTAGAACACATGGTGAGGCCACTTTTGCTAGTTAAGAAGAACCAAATGGTCAACAGCAAGATGCTTTTGATGTTAGACCAAATGGAAATGATGTTGGACCACATGTGATGACACTGTTTTTAATACACCACATATGGAGCCTAATGATGCTGGTGGACAACAACCATTCTCCAGCCCACCACATGGTACAAGATGGAGTAAAAGCCAAGTGATGTCTAGCAAAGGTTTCAACCAACCAATAAGTCCCAGCCAGCTACCAAGCTCCAGCCAACCATTAACTTTCAACCAACCATGAACATTTAGCCAACAACCAAATTCCATCAGGAGAAGTCCATGATTGAATAAGTTGACACCCAAGAAAAAGTCAACTAGCCAGCCTTCCATCGGGAAAAGTCAGAGATTGAAGAAGAAAGTCAAAAAAGATTAACTGTATTTAGTGAATGATTACATTTGTATTAGCTATTTAGGTTGGCTGTATTTTGTGATTGAAACTGCAAGGTATCTCATAAATGATGTTTTGTATACCCATTGAAACTTCAGAGTATTTTGTAAATGATGTTTAGGTTACATGGTATCTTGTGAATGATTTTTAGGTTACATGATATTTTGTGATTTTTTGTATACCCATTGAAACTTCAGGGTATTTTGTGAAGTATATAACATCTATGATCCCCATTCTCCTTTATTATTAAAGCTAATTTATTTTATATGATTCTAGTATACCCATTAATACTTGCACTATTGATTTAAGATGGGTAGGATCTTTGACTTCATTTTCTGATGTGCAATGAAAGATAACTATATTGATTAAGCACACTAGTCAAATGCCATAATATGTACAGATTATATGGTTCTCGGATTCTAAACATTCAGAAATTCAACCCAGAGATGTAAACATAATTTCTAGACTAATAGTTCTAAAATTCAAAAAAAATTACAAGAAACCAGCCACATTAAGATTCCTAACTAAAATCCAATAGTTAAATTAAAAATAGCAATTTCATGAAAAAAGATAAAATCCTACACCAGCCACAATTCTCAAAGCCAAATTTCACCTCAATTTCAATTTCTTCACTATTGCTTCAAGCTCTTGATTGTTCCTTTGAAGCACTTCAATTTCTCTTATCAATGCTTTATTCTCTCTATCAAGAATAATGTTCTCAATTGCAAGATTGTTATCTTCACACCTCTTCCTCTGCAACAAATTCTTGCTTCGATTACAACCTTTAACCTTCGAACCCACCCATCCACTACAAAAAAACTGCAGATTATTTTCCGTCGCTAAATACTATCTTTTTGTCGCTAATTAAAATTAGCGACGCCGCGACGAACAGTCGCTAATAGGCCAGTCGCTAATTTATATTCCTAATTAGTCGCCGAATTAAAATAATAATATTTAGCGACTATATTTTCCGTCGCTAATTAAAAATTACTGTAATTAATCACTAATTAAAAAATTACTGTAAAATTTAGCGACGAAATATTTGTCGCTAATTATTTCTTAAATTCTAACGTGTGTCAGTAGCGACAGTTTCTGTTGCGAATCCGTCGCGAAATTATTGCATAATTTAATTTTTTCTTCTATTTTTCAATTTTCATCCTGTACACAATATAAATAATAATATTATCTTATAAAATTCATATATAATAGATATAAGTAATAAATTCATTACAAATATAGAGTTAGACATAAAAAATAATATATAAAACAAAGTATTGAAACATTCTATGAAAACTGACATATATCTAAGTTCTTAAACATGAGTGGAAAGATGAACAAAAAAAATACTTGCTTTGCTCGCTTTCTAAATACAAATATCATTGTTCATATCACATTGCTCTTGCCTCTCCCATTAGCTCAAAAAGAAAAAGCAAAATACAACATAAACCTCATTGCTGCTCCGGTCTGACATCAATTCAATCCAATAATTAATTCCTACTATCTGGTAATTTGTCCAACCCATATCATATCCATTTTCAGAAACCTCATTTACTGCCAGAGTGCATGGATCATCAGGCCTATTCTTTTTGTTCCCCACAAGTCCCCCATCTGCAAGTTTGACAGCACAAAACCGGAGAAATGCAATGGCATTGAGACCTACATCACGAAACCGGGGAAATGCAATGGCATTAAAAATAAAAATAGATGCATGGCCTGGAGAGATGGGCTAATATTTATTCTAATTAATTGCTTCAATGCTGTTTCAGCACCAGAAGTGATTGGCATGTTCAGATTCATAAAATGGAGAGAATAGAGAATTATAGTATCAATATAAGTCAACAAGTTCCTATATTTAAAATTTACATGTACATGAAAATCAAATGTGAAAATTCAGTAGTGAATGAAAATGAGCCGCTTTACTTACCTAGTTATTTAGGCATTCACAATTTCATTATTTGAACCCAGTACAACCTAAACAAAATCAAATACCTGGGCATGAGATACATATAAGAATCCAGAAGCCTCAATGAGGACAAAAGCAGTTTTCACCACATGTCAAACACCAAATGCTAATATGCTCAACCTATGTAAAATGTAAACATCTATGTAAAAGATTCAAAACCATACCTGAAATTAGGCAAAGAAAGTTCCAATGTTTTAATAGTCCCACTTCTCCATGCTCTGAGGTACCAATCAAACAATCGTAAACACCATATATTAGCACAACTAAAATTGATAAAAACCAGTAAATTGCCCACATGAACTGCTAATGGCTCTTAAATGGGGAACATAAATTACAACCATTACATTCCAATGTTCAAAGCAACTCAACCATCATTTATATACATAAATATAATCGGCTATACAACTTTAAACACACAGTTTATACAAAATCGTTCCCAAATCTAACTCAATATAAAGCACTTTGTCAACAAACATAAATCAATCACACATATTAGAGAGAGCTTGCATGAATTTTAGACATATAAAAGCTAAAATTTTCAAAGTCAACTGCAAAGTGTTACCATATAAGATGCAATTATTCTAAAGAACACATAGAACAAAGACACAATACCAACCTTCAGAAGTGCCAAGACGGTTCAAAACCATGGCATACCTCATCACGAAAAGCTAAAGCTTTATGTTGATCTCCCTCATCTTTGGTCTTGAGTTATCCCATATATAGAGTGAGCCTGCAATAAAAGGCAGGCCTAAGAGGAATATGAAATGATATGATATTACCAGGCCCAAGAGGAATGCATTCTTATAATTAAATCAATTCTAATCTATTAACTTGTGCTGCTATTGTCATGGATCAGGCCAATATATATATTGGATCACTATTATTTTGAAAGTTATGCATGCTTCAAGAATGACTGCATTAAGTTCAAAAATCTCCTAACAATCTGCTAAGAATTACGCCAAGTTTACACTGACAAAGCCATAAAATAATAGCAATTTATGTACTTTATAAGTAATTGAAAGAATTGTAAAATGCATTTCAGATATCTATATTAGTTGCTTCAATTGCTTCACTACAATAAATGCATTAATGCTTCCTTTTATTTTCCTTCAGTTATATTTATAAGTGATGTTTCTTCCATTAGTGAGACTATACTAAGTTGAAGCTCCGGCTATTTTCATGTCAATCATTTTTAAAGATCTATCGTTAGTTTTTCTCATGCATGAAGTATATGCATTAATACAAAATAGCCATCTAATCATCATTCTTTAACTCAAGATATGTATATCCGAATTTCAGGAGTGTGAATATACGTCACATAAGCTACACAACATTCAAAACTGGAGCTTAACCATCCTAAATAAACCAAAAACACAATATATACAGACTATCTCAACAATTAATATACATCCCACAAACAAACACAACACGGTATCTTGAATACATTAATACTGCTCTCATCTAATAATGATGTCACACAGTATAATGAGAGTTGTCTTGTTATGGTGTAAGCTTACCTAGGCTTCATTGTGGCTCGCGTCATCCAACATCTCGACTACAGGAGCATACTGCATAAAATGAACATCAAAATTGAGAGGAAGAGATGGAATTATGCGGTCATGCAGAAGTCCATAAGTATGCTGTGAATTCACCTCATCATCATCTTCAAAGTACATTCCGTCCACTGCATTGTTCTGCTGGAACTCCCATCCCAGACTGGACTCAAGCAATTCTCTTAGCTTTCTGGTCTGCAACGTTTGAGGAATAAATGCATGCAAACCAAATGCAAACATCAATCCGTCAAATATTCACAGTCGAAAGACAGAATTGGAGAAATTAACACCTCAGCCAAAACACAGATTTGGAGAAATTAACACCTTAATTGTGAGTCACAGACTCTTATTGGTTAACATCCTCAAAAACTTTAATTCTGGCAAATAAAATGTAGCAAGATGTGCAAGGGGCAAAAAATAATAATCTCCTATGCAGATATCCAACATGTTATGAAGAGATTATCATTAACCAATAAATTATTCTAAGTATTGTAGACTAAATAACAACTGATAAATTGAAACGTGCCAGTATATAAACCATGGAATTTGCAACGAATGCTTAGAAAATAAAGCATAACCGCATGTATTGTCTTTTTGATACTGAGTGCCGCAGGCACACAATAGATATTATCTGCATCCATGTGTATATTCATTGATCAGGTCCTATTGATCTATAGAGAGAGAGTGGGAGCAAAACTCTTAGCATCAAGAAGACCACACCTATTCATACATGTTGCATAAAAGAACAAACAGATCTCGACAAGGAAAATTAGGCTACATACCTATTCATACCTTCATAAAAGCATGTATCTCTGGACTTGGGCGTATGTTCTTTTCCTTCTCTAAACAAGCAAGATCTTTCATATGGGCTGGAAAAAAAAGACAGTTAAATTTACAGTAGGCATATGATTATACATGCTAAACATCAATTATTTGCCTATCTTCCCTAAACATTCATGAGTATTTTAAGAGCAAATGAGAAAATATTATGAAAAGGCAAATAGTTTAAAATAATTAATTAATAATTTTGATATTTGTATTTTCTGTGAGTTTGTTTCATGCAAATTTGGATTAATTAAATAAGTGAATTTAAAAATTAAATTATTCTAAAAGGAGTCGTATAAAAAGCTATGAATTGCATTTGATTATTTAACAGAAAGTCTTAAAAAAAAGAAAAAGAAATAGAAAAGAAATCGGTAGTTGAAATATCGCTTTCTAAAAACTTGTCCAGATGTTATTTGTTGAACAAAAGTAGAAACAAGTAGTGTCTTTAAAGAAGCCAAAAAAAAAAAAAAGATTACATAAGCTCCAATGCAAACAGTGTCAAAATATTAATTAATAATTGCATAAACTACTTATGTTTTGTGGGCTAAAAAACATTGATGACCTCTCGTCCACGTAATTTACTCAACTAAATAATAATCAATGTAATTTAGTAATTTATTTGACTTTATTGCATTCAATACTTTCTAATTTCTATACATTACTTACATGGCTCGTTAATTTGTTGTTTTGATTAGTGTACATTATACAGTAATCATTTGGTTTTTAAGGGCTTTATCTCAAAATAAAGTAATAACTGGTAAAAAGTGAAGTTGTCTACAGTTCCAGCAAGCTGTTAGGAAAAGAACAGTACAAGTGCAACCTGCAAGCATAACTCAGCCGATGTATGACTAAGCAATTCATTAAGAACCAGGTGACTAACCAACCAAAGGATCACAATTGATCTACAGTTCAAGCAAGTTGTTAAAAGAAAAAGAGCAGAAATTAGTGCAACCTGCAAGCATAATGCAGCCAATGTATGACTAAGCCATTCATTAAGAGCCTGATGACTAACCAACCCAAGGACCACAATTCATCTGGTCAGCACCTATATTCATCATAGCTATGGCTCATAAAATGACCACACTGATGTTGCAACCTCAATGGAATAAACCAAACAGAAACAAGTTCCTACATGCCAATCACATTTTCTTGTCTTCATTTACAATGCATATCAGGACATCTTTGACGAAAGGAGACAACAAACTTAGCCCTTTGAATCCATGCAACGGATTCACCCTCTCCCCATAGTGATGAATTAATCGGAAAATATTAAGAAAATGCAAAACTATAAGCAGTTTGTAGACAATTAAAATAAGTACTGCAACAATATCACCCCTAAATAACTGGAAGCATTATTACACTGTTCAAGACTCACATCAATTAGGATCCACATAAACCTTGCTCCATCTAGGATAGCAAAGACACATGTTTATGCCACAATAAGAACATCAGTTGAAAAGGTAAGTGGCTATATATTTTAAAAAATGGAATATACATAATTTAATGACATTTCAGGATATACATAATTGAACAAGCATCACAAGAAATGTAAAACAGAGGTTAAGTTAGACTAACCAGCTGGCTCCGAACAAGATAAGGCAGGACATCCTGCTTTAAGCTTTGAAATTTATCCTTCTCATCTAAAACTTCTTGAAGAACAGACCTGAAAGGCATAAATAGGAAGCATAAAGATAAAGGACACCTTGAAAAGGCATAAATAAGAAGAATAATATTAATGCACACCTAAACCAAATTTTGGAACCAAGACAAGTTCAAAACACAAACCTCTTAAATGCATGCATGTGAGCATCCATAAGATCAGATTGTATTTCCATCTAAACAACAAATATATAATAGAATATTAGATAAGAAGCAAGCAAATTTCAAATATATTCCAATCTTATGGGCATGTTTCCAAAAATAAATCCCTGACAAACTGTACTGCAATGAAGAAATACGAAGAAAATAGTACAGAAACAAAATGTAATTAGAAGACAATATATCTTTGGTGGAACTTCATCGGTTCCTTGAGATTGCTGAGCTCCAATTGCTCCAAAATATAAGAAAGAACTGGCCGGTTTGCTACCGGAAGCAGCGGTTTTGGCAGTTCCTGCATTCAAGCAAAAGCAAGAATGAGACTTGGCCAGAGAGAAATTAAATTTTTTTTTTAGTCTTATTCTCAAGAAAAGAAATGAAACAAACACCTTAGAAACAAGGGGAACCACCAGTTTCTTTGAAGTGCCACCGGCAAGGATAACAACTTGGAAATCCATTATATCTGTGTGAGAGATTCTTATTGTTGGAGAGCAAAAGAGAAACACAAAATCAAGGTGGGATTTTTACGAGTATGGAAGAGCGAGAAAGGCGTAGGTTATGTTTCGTTACTGAAGAATTGCGATTGCAGTTAACTAAATGGACTAGGGCAAATGGACAGAGTTCATCAAATTCGAAGAGAAAATTAAAGAAATTGAAGAAAATGGAGAACCGAAATGAAAAGGAATCTACAAAATAAAAAAAAAAGAGTCCATAATTTCCTTACCTCGGATTTGATTATCATCTAGATATGATTTTGTAAACTGATACCTTTTCGTATGAGAACTGAGGAGGACGGAGAGAGAGGGGTATGAGAGAAGGAAATATGAGCTGTGAGAGTAGCGAGCCAGGGGAGAAAAATAAGCTTTTATAGGTAGGGTTAATATTTTCAAATTACTAAAATATCCCTACGAATTTTCATTATTTTATATTCAATGATAATTAAGTAATTATATATAATTAAAATTTCTTATAATTTAATATTTGATTTTCTTTAATTTTCATATTGTAATTATATAATAATTGCAATCATTAGTTTATTATTATTATTATTATTAAAAATGTAATATTTTTAAATAAATTACTTTATATTTTGAAATAATGAATAAAAAAGTATTATCTTTTAAAAATAATTAAAAAAATATAATAATTAAGAATTCATATAATACATTACTAATAATAATATATAAAATACAAATGATTTGAATTAAATTTTATATGTAAAAAAATTATTAAAATATCCATATCCGTTCCAAACAAAGTCAACAATACAATTCGGTTCGGTTACAGTCAAAAAATTAACGGTACAGTTCGGTTCTAAATTTTTTTCGGTATTTCGGTTCGTTAAAGAAAGATTTTAAGTCTTGGATTGAACTCTATTGTCTATCAATGTCTTTAGGAATGTGCAAAATCTGATTATATCCAAATAAATCGAATAATTCGATCTGAATTAGATATTCAGATAGAGTTATTATGATTATTTGGGTCGGATAGACCTTAAAAACTAATCTTCACCATCCAAAATTAACAACAAGGAGTTTCGAACATACTCACCAAAAATTAGGCCGATCTAATGGCAAATGATTTTTCAATCGTCTTCACATACAAAATTGGTCATTATATAAAAAATTCAAAAAGCAACATCTTTTTTGCAACAAAAACTAAACTTACAGATATTAAAAACTGATCTTCACCGTCCAAAATTAACAACAATGAGTTTCAAACGTACTCACCAAAAATCAGGCCAATCTAACGGCAAATGATTTTTCGATCATTTTCGTATACAAAACTGGTTATTACGTACAAAATCCAGAAAACAGCCTCTTTTTTGCAACAAAAATTGAACTTACAGACCTTAAAAACTAATCTTTACCATTCAAAATTAACAACAAAGAGTTTCAAACGTACTCACCGAAAATTAGGCCGATCTAACGGTAAATGATTTTTCGATCTTTTTCACATACAAAATTAGTCATTATGTAAAAAATTCAGAAAATAGCCTCTTTTTTGCAACAAAAATTGAACTTACAGACCTTAAAAACTAATCTTTACCGTTCAAAATTAACAAAAAGAAGTTTCAAACATACTTACCAAAAATTAGGCCGATCTAACGGCAAATGATTTTCCGATCGTCTTCGTATATAAAATTGGTCATTACGTAAAAAATTCAAAAATAACTTCTTTTTTGCAACAAAAACCGAACTCACAGACCTTAAAAACTAATCTTCACCATTCAAAATTAACAACAAGGAGTTTCGAACATACTCAAAAAATATTAGGCCGATCTAACAGCAAATGATTTTTTGATCGACATCACATACAAAATTAGTCATTACGTAAAAAATTCAGAAAACAATCTCTTTTTTGCAACAAAAACTGAACTTACAGCCCTAAAAAACTAATCTTCACCGATCAAAATTAACAAAAAGGAGTTTTGAACGTACTCACAAAAAATCAGGCCAATCTAACGGCAAATGACTTTCCGATCGTCTTCGTATACAAAATTGGTCATTACTTAAAAAATCCAGAAATAACTTCTTTTTTGCAACAAAAACCAAACTCACAGACCGTAAAAACTAATCTTCACCATTCAAAATTAACAACAAGTAGTTTCGAACGTACTCAATAAAAATTAGGCTGATCTAACGGTAAATGATTTTTCGATCGACTTCACATACAAAATTGGTCATTACGTAAAAAATCCAGAAAAATATCCTCTTTTTTGCAATAAAAATTGAACTTACAGACCTTAAAAACTAATCTTTACCGTTTAAAATTAACAACAAGAAGTTTCGAACGTACTCACCAAAAATCAGGCCGATCTAATGGCAAATACTTAACCATTGAATCTTTACTTACACTATTCCTTATAAAAAGATGTTCAATTTGTATTTGAAGATCCAACCAAACCGTAAATATGCAGATTCAAGTGGACTATATATTTGGATTTATTAGATAATATCTTAACTTATTTATTAATCTGGCCATGTTTAGAATTTCAAAGCCATTTCTCCATTTTCAAATCAGTAAGTTTACTCAGTCTTCCATAACACTCAATTAGATAACCGCGGTAGTGAAGTTAAATGGTAAGAATGAGTTTAGATGGAGCTTTGAACATTTAGAAATATAATAGAAATAAAATTGAAAAGTGTGTGTGTGTGTATATATATATATATTAGAAAATTTATTCATTTAGAAAAATAATAGAAATTAAATTTAGGAATTATTTTTCATAATATTACTATATAATACTTATAACAATTACTTTATTATTATTATTTAAATGTAATTTTTTAAATAAATAATTTTATATTTGGGGATAATTGATAAACAAATCAATTTAATTCCTAATAATTTAATATTTGATTTAAATTTTTTAAAATAAAAATAAATTACAAATTTTATTATTATTATTTTGAATGAAATAATAAATTTTATAAATATTTATTTTTATTAATCTTGAACACGCAAATATATAATAATCATAACAATTAATTTATTATTATGATTAAAAATGTAAATTTTCTAAATAAATAACATTAGATTTTGGTATAATTGGTAAAAAATTATTACCAACTTATAAAATAATTTATAATTTTCTGTTACAAAAGAAATAATTCATTTTATATGGTCTATATTAAAATTACTTGAAATTATACATAAATCATGGGAGTGAAATTTAAAAACTTATTTTTTAATTTATTTGCGTCGGATTAGCGACGGAATATGCGTCGCTAATCGTATTACAGCAACAAAATACTAATTAGCGACAGAAATATTTCCGTCGCTAAACCGTCGCAAAAAATTCGCTAAATTTTCCCTCCAAAATTAGCGACTAAAAGTTTAGTCGCTAAAATTTCTGGACCTAATTTCCTGAATAAAAAATTATAAAATTTAGCGACGGAAAATTTTGTCGCAAAACTGGGCGCGTACTCTTCCCGCCAATAATTAGCGACTGTTAATTAATTCCGTCGCTATTTCGTCGCAAAAATAGCAAATATCATTATCGCGACGGAAATGTAAAACAGTCGCTAATCCGTTGCAAATTTAGCGACGAAAATTGTATCGTCGCTAATTTCCATTTTTTTGTAGTGATCTAAAAAAATCACAACAACTAATGCTGCCATATCTAAAACATCCATAAAATAGCTTGTATAGATGTTCTTCTGTCCATGATGTCCTTATTACAGTTCGCAATCCACAGCAGCATCGCACAATTTCACTTGCTTTCAGAGAAAAAGAACAAGAAGAAGTAGGCATGGACAATGGAAGAACTAAAATGCCGACATAGTGTTTTTGTGCTTCAATAGCAGAAAATCATATCTTAAATGCATATATGGTTGACATAGCCTCCAATTTGTCAGATTTAGTCCACCTAGGCATCTAGTCATCTTTTTCCATCTAAACTAACAGTTTAATTGACAGAGTTCCAACATTGAAAGGTACTTCAAAGTTGAGTGTCCAAATTGTAAGACTTTGAAGTTTAATTCAAACATTGAAAAGAACCCCATAGTTGGGGCCTTTTTTGGTAATTAACCCTTTTATATATTATTGTTATTTTAAATTTGATTGCTTTTGAGCTTTTTCATTGTATGAAACACATGTATAAAGAAAAAACTACTACAGTGGGGCTTAAAATTGATATAAGAAAGGCATAGAATATAGTCAATTTTATTTATCTTTATGCTAGTGTAAAGATTATTTATGCTCTAGGATGAGTATAAATTAATTTGCACTACCCAGAACAGAATACTAATGTTGGAGTAGCCTACTTCCTCTTTCCATAGCATTGGTCTTTAAACAAAATTTTTCAATGAGGTATGAATTTAGAAAAGCTATCCTGCCATGGCATTTGTTTGAAGCTTCATATGCATGAAAACCATCATATTAAAATAACTACTTCTGCCAAAACTAAGAAAACCATTTCTAAAATAGTTCTGTTTTATAGTGCAGTATGTTCTTTTCTAGAATGCGTGCTAAAAGTAATGGCAAACTAGCATTACCATCTCAATATTCATAACTGACAAAATTAAAAGTAATGGGATATGTCTCTAAATGGATCAACACAATGAAGGTAATGAGCACTCCCATTCCCTTCTCTTGGATTCTAGCAGTCACTTACTGACTTTCACCAGAATAATCTAATTATATCATTTAGATTAGATAGAAAAAGAAAAAAAAAACAAAAAGAGAGAGACCAAAGGCGAATCAATCTTAAAAAATTAGATGATTGTTTTTCTTTTTTTTGATAAACGACAAATTCAGCAAATAATTGCCCAAATAACCCCAAAATAGCTCCTCGTAATCACAAGGCCTCAGTATGTATCAGAGCATTAACAACAACTCATCATAATTAATCACTGTCCAATTCATAAAGAAGCTTACAATATGCTCATGAAATAGAATTTCCATCAATAATTTTATTGACTCTGCTAAATCTCCCAAATCAATTCGCTGACTAAATTATCCATCAAATTATATTTCTTTATTTATTTAACAACAATAACTAACCATGCCTATCAAAACTTGAGTAAAATAGTAAAAACAATAAGAAAAACTTGTACTGGATCTTGTGTGCTTTAACTTCCATAGAGCTTGCTCTGCTAATGATTGCTCGAAGATAAACCAGTTTTTTCAGTTACTACTGTACTCTGATAATTCAAGTTTAGCAAACAACAACAACAGCAATAATAGAAAAAAATTTAAAATAAATTAATTGTAGATGAAGAATGAATAGATCATGAAGGGAGAAGAATGAATAGATCGTGAAGGACGAAGAAAAAATGACCAAATTGAATTTAGAATAAAGAGAAAATCTGAGCAGAGAAAAGGAATCTGAAGTAAGAAGAAATATTATTATCATTTATTAGAGTAAAATGAAAAAAATATATATATAGAAGGAAGAAAAGAATTAACTATGCACAAGGCACCAAGGAACGGCAGGCGGTGTGACTAGCGGAGGATGATGTCTATAGGCGGAGGACGGTGTTGACAGAGATGGGGGCAACAGCGCTAGTGGAGGTGAAGGGGGAAGACGATGGGGAAGACAATGGTTTAGGTTAACAGAGAGAAGCCAATGTAATGAGAAATACGGATAAAATTTAGGAAATAGTGATTACATCAGTGAATGTATTAAAAAATCCCTCTGTATATATAATTACATTACATTATATTATTAAATGTTTAAGTTAACAAATACAGGATTAATTACATTTTAATTACATTAGATTCCTGTACTGTCTACCAAACATAGCCTTAATTCTAATTATTAGCATCACATCCTAAAATTAATTTGAATAATCCAAAAATTATCAGTTATGGAGTATCCTACCTCATAATGCAAGAAGTAAAAGTACACCATATCATAAAACCTGCAGCTGCTCAATCCTACCACGGTGCGTGAGACTTGTGATGAATTAAGAAGCTGACGTGTCTTGTGCATGTGCGACAAAAGGAACAGTTAGCTTCAAAATATCTACCCAAACACAATTCAACTTCTTGATGTCGCATATATATCCACATGCCTCAAAAAGAAATCACATGATAGTAATACACAACATCATCATCAATGCCCCAGCTTCATGCATTGCAACTAAGAAAAAATAGAGAAACCATCCTATACAAAAAAATTAATAAAAATAAAAAAAAATTAGGGCTCCACCTCCCTTATTTTTTGTATAATCCAAAACAACGCATATCATAATAGAACGCAGCAGCTCAATCCTACCACAGTGGGAGTTGATATGAACTGAGTAGCTGAAGCGTCTCTGGCAACATGAGGAACAATTAGCTTTAACGTGTCTACCCAAAAAATATTTCCCTTTTTTATGCTACCTATACACCCACATGCCTCAACTCAAGAGATCACATGATAATAATACCGAACATTGTCATCAATGCCCCAGCTTCAAGCAACTACTGGATAGTCTTGAGAGAAAATACCTTTTTTTGTAATTAAAAACAGAGAGAGAAGAGCGAGAGAAAGAGAAAGCAGCCCAAGAAAAATTAAACATATATATATAGACATTCTTAGAACTTCAATCTCCATTAATTTTGTTTAATCCAAGACCAAAAGTTAGGGATATGCAAGCAAAACATTACCTTAATCTCAAACACCAAATCTATATGCCAAAACAATAAAATCAAAACTGAACTCAGAAGCAAGTGGCTGGATATTAGGAAGTGGACCAGTATGCCAAGGGACAAAGTAAAAAATATGTGGCAAACATTGTCATGGAGAAATTAGGCTTTACCTTGTTCAATATTATACGGTCAGCATAAGCAATTTGTTCTGCTGCTTCATTTACCACAAATATGGGTTTAACTTCATTCAGATGCTGCATAGCATGTTTGGAGTCAACCATAGTAACAACTCCATCCAGTTTCACATAACGTACAAGTAGTTCATTAGAACAGATTGTTTCTATAACGGGCCAGGCTTAGCAAGCCCTGCAAAAAGGATTCCATCAATTACTACAGCAATCAAACTTTCTATACTAACACATAAATAGATTTGACATATATTAACACATAAGTTTTGCTTTAAGAAGTCAACCATTGCCAACATACAAGCACGTCCCATAAATTGCCATAACTACTAAATCGTAAAATGGGAAAAATAGAATAGCATAAAGGTTAAAGAAATTTCTGCCAGAAAGGGTGTCAATACACCCCAAACTCTCAAACACATCATAATTGTTGTTAATGTGGAGATTTGGACTACATATATGTTCAAGACTAATAAAAACAACTGAATGATTCTTTCTACATTTAAGCAAAAAAGGACAAAAAAGAAAAGTTTAATTCACACCTCACACGAAACTAATAAAATATGTAAAACAAATACAAAGTCATATGAACACAGATCTCGTATGATTTTCAATATCAAAGTAAAGATACTTAATTGTCTCTTTTCTCTCAACTTACTTCAAAAGCATTTTTCCGGTGTATCTCCACCACCTACATTTTCTCCCCACAACAACGAAATACTTTGTGAAATATCAAGTCAATTTCATCCATGGTCACTGAATTTATGATTTATTATCCAAAAGTAACTGACTTATTTTTTCTAAGGAAAATATCACTAAACTTAGTACCATTTTGCATAAAAATCATGTTCACCAATTTTTGGTGATGATCTTGGCCGGAATGATGATGTGGCACTCCACGTCAGCAGCCCCTTGCCAGAATAATGACATAGCATGCCACATCATCCGCCACATCACGTCGGCAGCCCATTGCCAGAATGATGACATGGCATGCCACATCATCCATCACGTCACGTGAAGATGTCATGTCAACCGCCATGTCACCTGTTGAAATAAACAAATGAGAAAAGGACACATGTCAACCCATTTGCCTTAACCAAATTCAAATTGGGTCTTGTTAAGGTGATGAGCTTCCAAGCTTATAAACCCATGCCACTCCCTTTGTCTTTCCAATGTGGGATATGGGAAGCTTGAGAAGATGATATTTTCATGATTTTTTTTTGCTTTCTTAACCATTGAATCTATCACATTTTCATAGTTTTTTTTTTTTTGCTTTAACCATTTCTAATTCTTTCATGGGATGTGTATGCGATGATTAAAGCCAAAAAAAATCATGAAAATGTGATGGATTCAATGGTTAAGAAAGTAAGAAAAACCATGAAAGAATAAAGTTTGAGAAGATTATTCTTTTTTCATGGTTTTCTTACTTTCTTAACCATTAAATCCATCACATTTTCATGATTTTTTTGCTTTAACCATCAAATGGTTAAAGTAAAAAAAACCATGAAAATGTGATGGATTCAGTGCAAGAAAAATCATGAAAATATCATGTTCTCAAGCTTCCCATATCGCATATTAGAAAGACAAAGGGATTGGCATGGGTTTATAAGCTTGGAAACCCATCACCTTAGCAAGACTCAATTTGGATGAATGACCCAATTTGGATTTGGTTAAGGCAAATGGGTTAACATGTGTCCTTTTCTCATTTGTTTATTTCAACAGGTGATGTGGCAGCTGACATAGCATCTTCACGTGACGTGGCACGCCACGTCATCATTTTGGCAAGGGGTTATGACGTGGCACCATTCTGGCTAGGATCATTACCAGAAACCGGTGAATATGACTTTTATGCAAAAAGATACTAAGTTCAGTGACATTTTCGTTAGAAAAAATAAGTCAGTTACTTTTGAATAATAAAGTCTAAGTTCAGTGACTATAAGTAAAATTGACTCTGAAATATCCTATGAAGTTCACTCTGTGGGAACGTGTGGCTCCTCCACAAGTCAATTATGGTAGGCAGCCAAAGAAAGAAAAAAATAATAAAAAAAGGATTTAAGGGAATCCCACATCGGATGTTTTTGAAGTTGTAATAGGATTTTTCTATTATAAATATAGCCCACCTCCTTTAGGTTTAAGCATCCCAAAATTGCCTATCTTTCCTAAAGGCTAATCCTTTCTCTCTTTTGTAATATTTCACTTGTATTATTTCTTTGAAATAGTGAAATATAATTTAGTAGTGTCCGAAGACGTAGGCATAATTGGTCGAATCTCGTTAAATTCTGGTGTTCTTTATTTGTCTATTTAATAGCTATTATCGGGTATATTGTTAGTGAATTATTGTGCTGTTAAATTACTTAGAAAAATTCTGTCTAGGAGATTAGGTTTTAAGTGGGACTGTTTGTGACCCCTCCAGTCTTTCCTGAAAATTTTACCGTGTGTAATTTTTCAGTACAATTATTTACACTTTATTCACCTGTGTAATAGTGCTCTTGGTGAATTTGCTATTGGTAACCCGAGCTTTCGCAACAATTGGTATCAGAGCCAAGGTTTGTCTTAGTATGCTCTGTGATTGCAGCGTAGTCTGATCTTTCACATCAAAAAAGATTTTTCCTTGGGTATTGTTCACATATACAGTACTGTTCATCTATACGGTATTGTTCACCTATATGGTTACTATTCACGTGTACGGTTACTATTCACATGGAATAGTTGGAGAGATATTGAATAGTAATTGTAGCAGAAATGACAAATCCATCCACGTCGACTTCTTCTTCCTCGTCTGTTTTGGCGAGGAATGTGATGGCAAATGCAAGAGTGGCGGTGGAAATTTTTAATGATACGGGTTATTTCGGCATATGGCAAAGTGAGGTTCTAGATGCTCTCTTCCAGTAAGGTTTAGATATTGCCCTTGAAGAAAAGAAACCAGAAGATGTTGATGAGAAAGAATGGAAGACTCTTAATCGATTGGCGTGTGGTACAATTCGGTCGTGCCTTTATAGAGAGCAAAAGTATGCTTTCTCGAAAGAAACTTTTGCAAGTAAATTGATGAAGGCATTGGAGGAGAAATTTTTGAAGAAAAGCAGTCAGAATAAACTGCACATGAAGAAAAGATTGTTTCACTTTAATTATGTTCGGGGTACCACAATAAATGATCACATCACCAGTTTTAATCAGTTAGTTGCTAATTTATTGAATATGGATGTGACATTTGAAGATGAGGATCTGGCTTTGATGTTGTTGGGATCCCTTCCTGAGGAGTTTGAGTTTCTTAAAATGACTTTACTCCATGGGAAGGTTGCTGTGTCTCTCAGTGAAGTTTGTGCTGCCTTGTATAGTTATGAATTGAGGAAGAAGGATAAGAAAGAAAGCATAAGTGGAGCTACAGAAGCTCTAGTAGTGAGAGGTCGTTCGCAGAGCCAAACTAAAGGAAACAAAGGAAGATCAAAGTCGAGGCCCAAATTGGGCAAAGATGAATGTGCCTTTTGTCGAGAAAAATGGCATTAGAAAAAGGATTGTCCAAAGCTAAATAATAAAGGCAAACCTGACAAGGGAAAGGCTATTGCAGATTCAAATGTAGCTGAGTATACTGATGAAGACTCAGATTATTCACTTGTTGTTACACCATCAACTAGCTTTTCTAGTATATGACTTATTGATTCAGGCTGCAGTCATCATATGTGTCCTAATCAGGATTGATTCTTTGACTTTAAAGAACTAAAAGATGGAGTTGTTTATATAGCAAATGATGTCCCTTTCACCACACATGGGATTGGTTTCATTCATTTGAAAAACTATGATGCATCAATTAGAATCTTAAGAGATGTTCGTTATGTGCCCAGTTTGTCAAAGAATCTTATCTCTATGGGAACTCTAGAAGAAAAGGGTCTCAAGGTGGAAGCAGAATATGGAGTGCTGAAGATAATCTCTGGTGCACTTGTGGTGTTAAAGGGAATTCGAAAGAATAACAGGTTGTACTACTACCAAGGTACTACTGTTATTGGTGCAGCAGCAGTGGCTTCTAGTGACGAGAAAGAGTTAGAAGCAACCAGATTATGACATATGCGCTTGGGGCATGCAGGTGAAAAATCCTTGAATCTTCTGTCAAAACAAGGATTGTTGAAAGGTGTACAAACTTGCAAATTGGATTTTTGCGAGCATTGTGTAGGGTGAAATTTGGAACAGCAATCCACGATACCAAGGGTATTTTGGATTATGTTCATTCTGATGTATGGGGACCTTCCAAGACGACTTCTTTGGGAGGAAAACATTACTATGTGACCTTTGTTGATGATTTTTCCCGGAGAGTTTGGGTGTATACTATGAAGACTAAGGATGAATTGCTAGGAGTTTTCCTCAAATGGAAAAATATGGTGGAAACTCAGACAGGCCATAGGATCAAGCGTCTTCGTACGGATAATGGCGGAGAATATCGAAGTGATCCATTTATGAAGGTGTGTGAAGATGAAGGCATTGTCAGACACTTCATAGTCAGGGATACACCACAACAGAATGGGGTGGCAGAACGTATGAACCGAACATTACTGGAGAAAGTTTGGTGTATGTTGTCCAATGCTGGGTTGGGCAGAGAATTTTGGACTGAAGCTGTAACATATGCTTGCCATCTTGTTAATCGTCTGTCATCTAGTGCTATTGGTGGTAAAACGCCATTGGAGAAATGGTTTGGAAAACCTACTATAGATTATGATTCCTTACATGTATTTGGTTCCACTGCATACTACCATGTTAAGGAGTCGAAGTTGGATCCACGTGCAAAGAAAGCAATTTTCATGGGAATCACCTCTGGTGTGAAAGGATATCGACTTTGGTGCCCAGAGTCAAAGAAAATAATCTTCAGCAGAGATGTTACCTTTGATGAATCTACCATGTTGAGAAAGGTGACAACTGAGCTGACAGATGGTACTCCAAAACAGGTAGAGTTTGAAAGGAAAATGGTTAGCCCAGCAAATGATGAAGCAGATGCAGAAACTCCTATGTTAGATGAGGAGTCAGATGGAGAAGAGGTTCCAACCCAAGAACCTCTACAGCAACATGAATCAATTGCATTAAGTAAGCCAAAGAGGACAATCATAAAGCCTGCTCGCTATGTTGATATGGTGGCTTACGCATTCCAAATTGCAACAGATGACATTCCTACCACTTACAATGAAGCAGTCAAAAGTTCAAAAGTAGAGAAGTGGAGGAAAGCCATGAATGATGAAATGCAGTCCCTTCATAAGAATCAGACATGGAAGCTAGCTAGTCTCCCGAAGGGAAAGAAGGCAATTGGATACAAATGGGTATATACGAAGAAAGATGGATTTCCTGACAAGGATGATGTTCGCTACAAAGTAAAGTTGGTAGCTAAAGGCTATGCTCAAACGGAGGGAATTGATTATAATGAAGTTTTTTCTCCAGTTGTAAAACATTCCTCCATTCGTATTTTGTTGGCTTTGGTAGCACAATTGGATATGGAACTAGTTCAGTTGGATGTAAAAACTGCATTTTTACATGGAGACTTGGAGGAGGAAATCTATATGGTTCAGCTTGAAGGATTCAAAGTTGCTAGTTAAAAGAATATGGTGTGTAAGCTTGAAAATCGTTGTACGAATTGAAGCAATCTTCAAGGCAGTGGTACAAATGATTTGACAAGTTTATGATAGGGTAGAAGTACACAAGAAGCAAATATGATCATTGTGTGTATTTGCACAAGCTACAAGACTAATCCTACATATATCTTCTTCTTTATGTTGATGATATGTTGATAGCTTCCAAGAGTCTAATAGAGATTAAGAAGTTAAAGACTCAGTTGAACAGGGAGTTTGAAATGAAGGATCTAGGTGAAGCTAAGAAGATTCTCGGCATGGAGATAAGTAGAGATAGAGAATTAGGGAAACTTTGTTTGACTCAGAAACAGTATCTGAGAAAAGTGCTAAAGTGTTTTGGCATGAATGAAAAGTAAAAACCTGTTAGTACTCCTCTTGCTCCTCATTTCAAGTTGAGTGCATCTTTATCTCTAGAGAATGAAGCAGAACGAGAATACATGGCAAAAGTACCATATGCAAATGCTGTTGGTAGCTTGATGTATGCGATGGTGTGTACAAGACCCAACATTTCACAGGCAGTTAGGGTTGTGAGCAGGTATATGCATGATCCTGGAAATGAGCATTGGCAAGCTGTGAAATGGGTTCTACGATATATTCTGAACACCGTAGATGTTGGTTTGATATTTCAGCGGGATAAGCAAGATGGTCAATATGTAGTTGGATATTGTGATTTCGACTATGCTAGTGATTTAGACAAACGACAATCAACTACTGGTTATGTGTTTACTCTTGCAAAAGCACCAGTTAGTTGGAAGTCTACTTTATAGTCAACAGTTGCTTTGTCTACTACACAGGCAGAGTATATGGCAGTAACAGAGGCTGTAAAGGAGGCAATTTGGCTTCAAGGGTTGCTTGGTGAATTAGGGATTCAACAGAAGCACATCATAGTACATTGTGATAGTCAGAGTGCTATCCTTTTTGCAAAGAACCAAGTTTACCATGCAAGGACGAAGTATATCGATGTTCGTTATCACTTTGTACGAGAGATTCTGGAAGAAGGTGGAGTAGCAATCCAGAAAATTAGGACCGCTGAGAATCCTGCTAATATGTTGACAAAGGTAGTGACTGCGGTCAAGTTGCAACATTATTTGGACTTAATCAATATTGTTAGAAATTGAAGTTGGGCGCTTTGAAGTGCATTTGGTGACACTACTAAAGTTGAGTTGTGAGAGATTTGAAGATGTGGAGTTCGCCAAGGTGGAGATTTGTGGGAACGTGTGGCTCCTCCACAAGTCAATTGTGGTAGGCAGCCAAAGAAAGAAAAAAAATAATAAAAAAAAAGGATTTAAGGGAATCCCACATCGGATATTTTTAAAGTTGTAATAGTATTTTCCTATTATAAATATAGCCCACCTCCTTTAGGTTTAAGCATCCCAAAATTGCCTATCTTTCCTAAAGGCTAATTCTTTCTCTCTTTTGTAATATTTTACTTGTATTATTTCTTTGAAATAGTGAAATATAATTTAGTAGTGTCCGAGGACGTAGGCATAATTGGCCGAACCTCGTTAAATTCTAGTGTTCTTTATTTGTCTATTTAATAACTATTGTTGGGTATATTATTTGTGAATTATTGTACTGTTAAATTACTTAGGAAAATTCTGTCTAGGAGATTGGGTTTTAAGTGGTACCGTTTGTGATCCCTTCAGTCTTTCTTAGGAATTTTACCATATGTGATTTTTCAGTACAATTATTTACGCTTTATTCACCTGTGCAATAGTGCTCTCGGTGAATTTGCTATTGGTAACCCGAGCTTCCCCAGCACACTCACTTGTGACTTC
>JBBPFJ010000071.1:474267-589267 GCA_037975025.1 Excoecaria agallocha | reverse complement strand
ACAGCCACAGGCCAAGATTGGCTACAATAACACCTGAGTCCTCCGTACAACCAGATATTCATTTCATTTAAAATTAATCAAAAAATAATTATTACAATTAATAAAACAATTTTCACAATTGTTGTAAATATGATTTCATATGTTTAAACAATTTAACATGTCAATTAAAATTATAAAAGAAAAAACCATTCTAATATTACATTAATGTGTAATTTTAAGGCATAAATAGGATTTAATGGAAGTTTTTCAAAATTAATTTCAGCTTGAGATTATTTTGAGAAACATTATGCATTAGCATTAGAATTAGCTTCAAGAGACATTAAAGAAGCCTGCTGATTAAATTTTCTTTTTTTTTTTTAATTTATCTATATCCTATATCAATAAAATAAATAACAATATAAATTCATAGTTATATGATTGCGAGTGTCCAATAACGAAAGAGATAATGAATAATAAAAAGACTCAAATTAACAATATTAAACAGACTTGTAATCAGGTCGGGTGGGTTTGGATTCGATTTACTTCGAATTAGTTTTATTTTTTGGATTTTTTAAGTAATTTTTGAATCGAATCACTTCTTTTAGTATATGGTCTTGGGTTATAATTAAAGCAGAAAATGATCGAAAATTAGATTAGATGGAAATAATTTGATATACTTATTTGATTTTAAAATAGTAATTTGATTATAATAATTCAGTTTTCAATATACAAAACCCGTTAAATTCGAACTGACCAAATTAGTAATGCAATTACTGGAGCTAAAAGGAAGATGGTGATGTAAACAAAGCAAATTTAGTTAAAATTTTGATTTTTAAGGAAATTTACTTCTATTAAAAGATTTATGGGTCAAATAGAACCTCTACCTAGTTTTTGTAAGAAATAAAATAATATCAAAATGATGAAAAAAGTAAGTTGTAAACATAAATATTATTTATAGTTAGTTAATTATTTGCTCATTTTTTATACTATTTGCTAAATAATAAATGTAATTTTTAAATTCTCAATTAGAATAAGAGTGCAATTTTAATGTTTTAAAGAACTAATTAGTAAAATTTTAACATTTGAAAGTGAAAAAAAAAAGAAAGAGTGATTTTGATTTTTATTGTTTTCATATATATGTTCTATTTGATTATATATAAAAAATTTGGGGCCGCCTCCACATATGACCCTTTAAGCACATATTTGTCATCTTTCATGCAAGTCCACCTAGGACCCACTCCTTTTCAAGCGCGTGTATATATATATATATATATATATATTCATCGTCTCTCCATGCTTCCCCCTGATCAAACAACTCATAACACGAAGAATTGTATTAATACTGCTTTTGTTTCCAACTCTCCATCTGTTCCACTAAACCCAACAAAAGTTTGGATCTTTCCATTTCTCCATAGCCAATTTGCGTCTTCGCCATTTCTCCATATATATACACAAAATAGGAAAATATCGAAGATGGTTGAGATCGAGCACGGAAGAGGCAGTTCTACTACTAGCACTACTGAAACGTGAGTAAAATTCTCTCTCTCATTTCTGGTTTACAGGCACTAAATTAATAACGTTTTATTAGTGATACTGTTTCATCACAAACATAAAATGTCAATCTTACAAAGTTATCCACTCTTCAACTCAGGCTGCTTAGGCTATGTTATTGGACGGCGGAGAATGAACTTCTCTGCTGAGTTTCATTACCTTTTTACTAACTACCCATGCATATAGAAATTATTTTGTTGAAAAATGACAGATGCACTTGTCCCACTGCAAATGTCCATGGACTCCAACATAGATAGCCCACCGACCAAAGGTTTATAGCCAAATATGGTCGTTTTTTCAGAAAAGAAGATTTAAAAAGGAATAGAAGTATCAACCACATGTCCAAATTTACTAATTTTGGGTATATAAATCTGCTTATTCTGTCCAAGTCTGGGAAAGGGCCAGCCATATTGGGGCTTCAAAGATACTTTGCTAAAAAACTAATCTCGTTACTCTTTTCATCAATGCTGTTGGGCATTAAATAAGTTTTTATGGGTAAATGAGTCGAGGAACTATCTAAAACAAACGCACCAGCATAGAACAATTACCAAAGTAGGAAATCACAAAAATAAAATAAAATTCGAAACATAAAACAATGAAGCTTAAAATATATATAGATAAACAAATTCATTTAAGCCATCAATTTTTGAAAGCAAACTAAATTTTTAACTTTTTCCATTTTTGAAATATATGCATGTGATAAGAATTTTCTTAATCTAAACTTTTTGCTCCTTTTTAATGGCAGAAAAAATAAACCGAATCTACATTTGATCATTGGAAAGCATGCGTTTCTGCTTGCCGCAAATATGTTAATGCTTACTCTTTTGCAGATCAAGTTCCAATCACCGAAGGTATCTATGATCGAAATAGATGATAGCATCATGGTGATGTTTTTGGTGGCTACAATAACATATGTTATAATTGCAATGGCAGAAATTATACTCTGTGTTCCAGAGCCCAAATGTTTTGCAATTATTGGCAACTTGAGCTTATTACCTGGAACTTTGGCTACAAATTTGCTTCTGCTGCAACTTAATTGGCCTTTAGGGTGGATCGTTTTATCTCTGTGGCTATGTTTTTCTATTGGAAAAGCACATAACTCGCATCAAGACTTGCGAAAATTATTGAATATATTAATTGATTGTATAAAGAAATTTCAGGTTTATCAAGACTTGCACAAATTGCTGGATGAACAAATTGCTCATATCAAAACATTATTTAAAAAGTCCAGCTCTATAGAAAGACAAGCTGATATAGTATAAGAAGATGCGCGAGAATATTTTCAGTTTTGGAAGCTGCCATTTCAATTTTTTTCTTTTTTAGGTATTTAGTCATCTTTAAGAGAAATTAAAATTTTGTCTCTGAAAAGAAATGAGAATGGCTAATGAATTCTCAAGATGGTCCTAAAATTGTTGTTCAGAAAATCATTCATGCCATTAATTATGAAGTTGTACGTTTTTCAATGTTCAATGATATCAATTTTTAGATTGTATTTTCCTTTTTCGACATAAATTATAAAAAAATATTCTTTAAATAGAGAAATAACTAGTAGCTAATAATTCCTGTCTTACCTACTCGAATATTCCTCTAGTAATATTGCATAGCTCTTTGATTTGATTATACTAATGAAATCTTTTTTTTTCTTTTTACAAAAAATTCAAATTTATAACCAATAATAATCATTAGTTCGAACAGCAAAAAAATTTAGATTTTTTTAAATGAAATTTTAGATTCAATTATTATTTTATGGATGTATGTTATTAAAAGGACTACTCTATTCTTTGTCTAACAATATTATAATTCATAACCTAAAAAAATCAAACCAAATACCGAATGATTATAAAAAAAAAACCAAATCAAGCTCAAGACATAAAATAAATAAAATTGGTATTGAACAATAAAATATATTCAATGAAAATAAACAAATGACCGGCACATAAGCTACCTAAATAATAGTTCATGCAAGCCTAGCTGAATCAACAAACTACATGATTTATCCAATCCATAAAAAGTCTTCAATGAGCAAGAGTGCTAAAGTTAAAAGTCTAAACTTAAAGTTCTGAATACATTCCAAAAGTTAAACTATGGATTGTCCATAAAATATAAAGAAATTATTGAGATTTTAAAGTTCGCCTAACATACTGAAATATAATATTGTCGAATTCGAAATCAATTGTAAAAAGAACTAAGATTCTTGCCAATCGAAGAATAAACGTTGCACTAGCTAAGTTGGATTACTAATCTGCAAAACAAGAGGTAGAGCGGCTATCCAAATGGTTCACGATTAAACCGGACGGTTCGGTTTTGATAACTATGGACAGCGGTAAATGAACTTCTCTGCTGAGTTTCATTACCTTTTTACTAACTACTCCTGCATTTAGATTTTAATTTTATTTATTTTCTTTTTTAGAAAATAAGTTTTAAAAAGAAATAGACAAATAGTAAGTATTAGCCACATGTCTAAACTTACTAATTTTGGGTAGGTCTGCTCATTCTGTTTGTAGCCTTGGAAGTTGGAAATAATTTATGTCCAAAGTCCAGTAATAGTTTGCTAAAAAACTAATTTCTTTGTTCTTCTCATCATAGCTTATTGGGCCTTGAATAAGTTTTTATGGGTAAATGAGTGTGGGATCTATCTAAAACAAATGCACTAGCATATAACAATTCCCAAAGTAGGAAATCACAAAATTAAAATAAATTTCAAAACATAAAACAATATATCTTAAAATATACGTTGATAAACAAATTCATTTAAGCCATCAATTTTCCAAAGCAACATACATTTTTAACTGTGGAACTTTTAGAGTAGGCAACTTTACGACTTTTATTAGATTAATAGCAAAAATTCTAAAAGTTCAGAGGCTAAAGATGTATTTTTTCGTTTTTGAAATATATGTACTTTATAAGAATTGTTCTAATGTAAACTTTTTGCTTTTTTTTTTTTTTAATGGCAGAAGAAGTAAACTGAATCTACAATTTATCATCGGAAAGCATGGATTTATGCAGAAAGACAAGCTGAAATGGTATGAGAAGATGCATAAAAAAAAATATTTTCATTTTAGCAAGCTGCCATTTCAAATTTTTTGGTATTTGGTCATCTCAAGTCTTCTAACCAGGCAAAAGAAAAGACTTTCAAGAAAATCAAATCCTCGCAAGAGGAAAAGAAAAAAGTCTTTTAGGAGCATCAAGCCCTCTCAGTTGCTTCAAGTCCACAAGCTCCATCACAAGTGACGTTGCAAGTTTCTATCACAGTCTAAGCATTAATCTGCAAAGTAAAACTACAACGTTTTAAAGTTCCCTGCATATGGAGTTGAAAGCCACAATCACAGTTTAGGAGAATGGATTTCGAATTGTTGTTCAGAATATCATTTATGCCATTAATTATGAAGTTATGCATCTTTCGGTATTCAATAATATCATTTTAAGATTGTATTTTCTTTTTTTAACATAACTTTTATATTTGTATAAAATAAATAAATATATTTATTTATTTATATAAAACAATAAATAAATATATGCTATGAAAGTAAACAAATAAAGTTCATGACAGGAATTTGTTTTCCTTCATTTTCCAAGGAACCAGACGGAACGGAACAATTTCGTTTTTGAGATGTGTTCATCTGCCAGAAACTCCTAACTGCACAAGCATGAAGTGGAAGTGTTAATATCAATTATTTCTACTAATTAAGCCCAATTAAAAATAAGATTTATCTATAATACATAAAATAAGAATAAAATACATAAAAGCGTTTATTTTTTAAGCAAAAATGCATAAAAGTTAAAAATCATAATAAGGATAAAATCATAAATAAATATATATACTTCCTCTGTTTCAAAATAAATGACGTTTAAGAAAAAAAAATTTTGTTTCATAATACATGACGTTTTGATATAATAAAAAACGTTAATTAATTTTTATTAAATATATCCTTAATTAATTTTGAAAAAAGATAAAATTTTATTAGTTAATATAATTAATATAGTAAGGATAATAAAATTTTTTAATAATAAATTAATTATATTTTTTAATTATTATATATTTTTTTCAGATTTTTTTTTATTTTGAAACAGAGTGTATATATATATATATATATATATATAAACCCTTGCCTCCAAGTACCGATCGCCGCAGGGGTTTTGGGCTCTGAGTTCTACAGCCTCATTCTCACTCCCAAAGCAAAAATGGCCATTAGGTTATTAATCTCAGGAACTTCACGCAACTACCTCCCCCAACTTCTGCATCCTACTCTCCCAAAATCTTCGCCTCTTACCAAATTTCTCAGAAATTTCCGTTCCATCGTTTCTTCAGATTTTGATTCCTCTAATTCCTGGCCCCTGCATTCCAGGAGCTTGGTTTCTTCTTCTGATTTTAGTCTTGATGAAGCTACTGCCGCTTCTCTCGGCCTCGATAATCGCGTTCCTGCCACTGTAATCACTGGCTTCCTCGGCTCTGGAAAGGTTAGCTTCATGCTTTCTGGTTTCATAACGGGATTAATATCAAAATTTTGTTTCTAATTAATAACTTTATTTATTATTTTGACTTCTTTTGGTTAATTAAATGCAGACAACTCTCCTCAATCATATTCTGACATCTCAACATGGCAAACGAATAGCAGTCATAGAGAATGAGGTAGTTTTAAGTTTTTTCTTTTACACGATACAAAATTTTGGCTGCAACCTCATTTCCCTGCATTCTTTGGTGACTACCTCAGAATTGAAAATCTAATTAAAATTTTCCTAATTGTGATGTTTGGAGCATTAAGGTTGTGGAATTACCCAATATTTTTCAGATTATATGTTTTATTCTGTTGGCATGGTTGTCTGATTGTAAGAGCTGGGTAATGAGTGGTTATGTCATATTACTTTCCAGTCATTAGTGGCGTGGTGATGTCTAGTTGCATGCGGCTAATTCATTTGGCTACTGCCAATGCAGTTTGGTGAGGTGGATATTGATGGATCATTGGTTGCTAGCCATTCCTCTTCAAGTGACGATATAGTAATGGTTAATAATGGTTGCCTGTGCTGTACCGTAAGGGGAGATTTAGTTAAAATGCTTTTGGAGTTGGTTCAGAAAAAAAGAGACAAGTTTGATCACATCGTTATCGAAACCACAGGTGAGTGAACTTCATAGGTATTTCATATCGTATTTGGTTGTTGTGGGGAGAAAATTTAGGTGGTGGAGATCCACTGGAAAAACGCTTTCGAGAGAAAAGAGACAAGTATCTTCACTTTTATATTGAAAATCATACGTGATCTGTATTCATTTGACTTTGTATTTGTTTTACATATTGTACAAGCTTCGGGAGAGGTGTGAATGAAGCTGTTCTTTTTTGTCCTTTTTCGCACAAATGTAAAAAGAATCATTTAGTTGTTTTTATTAGTGTTGAACACATCTGTAGTCCAAATCTTTGCATTTACAAAAATTATGATTTGTTTGAGAGTTTGTGGTGTATTGACACCCTTTCTGACAGAAATTTCTTTAGCCTTTATGATATTCTATTTTTCCCTGTGAGAAAACACACAAGGGAATTGAAATTCTATATTCAATTGATTAACACTAATATTATACTCCTATTTATACAAAAAGAAAGGTAAAATTATACCTAAAACCTAGTTGTCACACACTAGGAATATCCAGCTGTATATAGCTATATTCCTTATTTTCCAACACTCTCCTTCAAGTTGAAGCATAAATTTTAATTATGCTTCAGCTTGTTACAAATTTATTTCTTGTATAAACTTCAAAACATAAATCCGAGTTTCAAAACAAAATGGAAAACAAATGCAAAATCCTCTCCAAATGAAATCTACAACTAACCTATGCTGTAAGCTTCAACTCGAAATGGAAATCAAGTGCAACTCTCTGCAAACGAAACCTACACAAATAACCCTTGAATAGGCTTGAACACAAAAGGGAGATAAAGTCCAACTCTCTCTAAACAAAGCCTACACATATCCTGTTATATAGACTTCCAAACAAAATGGAGAATAAGTGTAACACACTTTTCAAAACAGAAGCAAAAATCACGAAATAGAAACACCAAGAACCAGCTGCCAACATTTAGAAGCAGCAGAGGCAAGAAATGACTTGAGAGAGAGACCTTTAGAAGAGAGGCAAGGGACAAAATTGACACTACGCCCATGCCGGAAACAACAAATCGATGCCAGAAAAAAGATCGGTGGACAGGACACGCGCTCCCATGTACCGGCGCGTGAAGACGGAAGCAAATCCTTGTGGTGGCGCGTGAGGTGCACTTGCCAGTCTTTTGGACACCGGATTTTGTGCGAAGGTCGAAAATCCACCGGTGCTCCTTCTGAAGTTGACGATGAGTGAAACCAATCATCGGAACTTGGTGACCTAAGGTGGGGTAGATTCACCCACTGCCGCTGAAACCCAGAAATCCCAAATGCCGAAATCCAGAAATCCTAAAACCAGAAAACCCATAAGAAACGAGGAAAACTCAACCCTTAAACAAGAAAGACACAGAAAAGAGCCAAAGGCTCTAATACCATTTGAACTAGAAAAGCTAGCTTTTCCAGTCAAGACCTAGATTCATCCTTATACCTCTCGACCACGGGTGCACAAGGAGACTACCTCATTTGGTACCGTTCTCAGTCCGAGTGCCATCTCTCCTTCCCCCCTGCAAACTGGGTTAATGGGGAGACCCTTAGCTTGTGAGGCCCACACACACGTGGGCCCATAGTACCTGGCCAGACACAGCTGGAAATTCACGTAGGCGTCTGGGAGCTGTCACAGCTCGAACTCACGACCTCGAGGATACAAGACAGGCTCTGATACCATGTGAGAAAACACACAAGGAAATTGAAATTTTATATTCAATTGATTAACACTAAAATTACACTCCTATTTATATAAAGAAAAAGGTAAAATTACACCTAAAACCTAGTTGTCACACACTAGGAATATCCGGCTGTATATAGTTGTATTCCTTATTTTCTAACATTTCCATTTGATGATTTAGTATTTATGGCAATTTAAGGGACATGCTTGTATGTTGGCAATGGTTGACTTCTTCAATCAAATATTTCTTAATATATGTCAAATCCATTTACGTGTTAGTATAGAAAGTTAGATTGCTCTAGTAATTGATGGAATCCTTTTTGCGGGACTTGCCAAACCTGGCCCTGTTATAGAAACATTCTGTTCCGATGAACTACTTGTACGTCATGTGAAACTGGATGGAGTTGTTACTATGGTTGACTCCAAACATGCTATGCAGCATCTGGATGAAGTTAAACCCAGATTTGTTGTAAATGAAGCAGTAGAGCAAATTGCTTATGCTGACCGTATAATATTGAACAAGGTAAAGCCTAATTTATCCTCGACAGTGTTTGCCACATTTTTTTTACTTTGTCCTTTGGCATACTGGTCCACTTCCTAATATCCAGCCACTTGCTTCTGGGTTCAGTTTTAATTTTATTGTTTTGGCAGATAGATTTGGTGTCTGAGATTGAATTACAGAGATTGATAAAGAGAATTAAGGTAATGTTTTGCTTGCATAGCTATAACTTTTGGTCTTGGATTAAACAAAATTAATGGAGATTAAAGTTTATATATATATATATATATATATATATATATATATATATATATATATATATATATATATATATATATATATATGTAATTTTTCTTGGAGTGCTGTTCTCTTTCTTCTTTCTCTTCTCTCTCTGTTTTTAATTGCTAAAAAAAGGTATTTTCCCGCAAGTCTATCTAGTACTTGCATGAAGCTGGGGCATTGATGACAATATTAGGTATTATTATCATGTGATCTCTTGATTTGAGGCATGTGGGTGTATAGGAAGCATAAAAATGAGGAAATTTTTTTTGTTAGACACGTTAAAGCTAATTGTTCCTCATGTTGTCTGAGACCCTTCAGCTACTCAGTTCATAGCAAACCCCGCTGTGGTAGGATAGAGCTGCTGCATTCTATTATGATATGCATTGTTTTGGATTGTACAAAAAATATGGGAGATGGATTCCTAATTTTAGTATTATTATTATTATTATTATTAGGATGGTGTCTCTATTTTTTCTTAGTTGCAAAAAAGGAACATATTTTCTCTAAGTCTGTCTGCTAGTTGCGTTAAGCTGGGGCATTGATGATGATGTTGTGTATTACTATCATCTGATTTCTTCTTCTGGTTCCTTTTTTTGTCAGCATATTAATGGGATGGCTCCTATAAAATTATCCAAATACGGATCTGTGGACATGGAGTTTGTCTTGGGAGCAGGAGGTTATGATCTTGAAAGGTCTGTACCTGCTCTGCTTTGCCACACAATCTTATAGTGTCTCTGGCAAATAATTTGTTGTCACTTGCGATTTTGTATAGCATCTACATTTCTATTATGTGCTTATGTAATGCTGCGAGATGCTGACTCCTGTTTTTTTTTGATTTGATATCATTTATGCAGGATAGATTCTGAGGTTCATGCAGACAATTCCTCTGGCATAAATCAACATGAAACTGCACATGGTAGTCTATTTTGTTAGTCCCTTTTTTATTTTTTGTGATTTCCTTACTTTGCTTATCTATAGGTTGACAATAAAAGCTTGTATTCCATGAGGGACAAACAAGTTACTGGTGGAAATTTTAGATGAAATAGATTGTTAACTTAAATTGAACTCCTTAATAAATGTTTCATATTTGGCAATCGTATTCATTAATGGTCATATGATTTTGGAACTTATGCCAGTGATAACTATCCCGATGGTTATAAAATCCTCTAGGATTCATTATATTACTATCCTGGTCCATTGAGGGTTGGCAACTGTTGTTGCTTTCGTGGGATTCTTGATATTTTTGAGGCTGAAAAAATGGCTTGCAATTTATGTTAGCTAGGTTTGTGCATGAAAACCTGCATGTAGATACCATTAATATGTCTATTTGCAGATTTTTTGTATATCTTCACTTTTTGCTGAAATTTAGTGGATATTGAAATGTCTAGTGACTAATGGTCAGTCTATTATTTCATCAATTTCGTTCAATATTATGATGATGTGAACACACCAATTGTTTGATGCTTGAGGCAGGGTTTCTCTTATTAGTTGGGAAAAGTTTCCTGGATTTGGATAAATTCTTTTTGCTTGTTTTTCTACACTCTTAGTTCATATCCTCCAGCTGGGGTGGAATTTCTGTTTGCTCTTCATATAAAGGATTCCAAGGCAGTGGTCCATGAGTTCTTGTTTGCCAATTATTCATCTGGTCTTTAACTTTTATTTCATGCTACCAGGGTTAAATCTTTGTGGAACCTAAATTCATTATTTTTATGTTTAACTATTTTCTTTCTATCTTTTCTATAATTATTAATTTTCTCCATTTTTTCCGAATGTGCATTAATGTTTAAAGTTTACCTAGGATGGGTTCTTCCAAGAGTAATTTCTGCTGGTTTCATATTACAGAGCATCATGAGGGGCATCATCATCAAGAGTGCAAGTCTCATCATGACCATGTGCATGATTCTACCGTCTCCAGTGTTAGTATAGTCTCTGAGGGAACTCTGGAACTTGATGAGGTAAAATTACTAAAGGCATTAGATGGGCCACTAAATACATAGATGATGTCCAAACACAGGCACCCACACTATTCATGACATATTTAGTGTGTTAATCCAATACAGGCACTATATCCT
Organism: Excoecaria agallocha; assembly: GCA_037975025.1. Classification (NCBI taxonomy): domain Eukaryota; kingdom Viridiplantae; phylum Streptophyta; class Magnoliopsida; order Malpighiales; family Euphorbiaceae; genus Excoecaria; species Excoecaria agallocha. Next base: position 578,082 of record JBBPFJ010000071.1, on the reverse strand, counting down.
CTAGTTAGAGTAGCTTTTGCTCCTTTTGTCCATAGAACAGCTCGTGTCAAGACTCATCTCCCTCATTCACATTAGATCAGTTATCTGCAATTCTCCAAATATTTAACTCAAATTGCCTGTGAAATTTTACAAGGTTTATCATATCCGACTATAGCTGGTGTACACAGTAATATTCTTGTCACTCTAACTTAATGGATTATTGAAACTCCATAAACAACCTGTTTCTTGAAATATGATTTTGTGCGAAGAGAGATGAAATAATTTCGAATGTTATGGTGAGGAAACAAAATGATTTCTTATTTATTTGTTGATGGATCAGGTAGACGATTGGCTTGAAAGACTGATCGAAGAAAAAGGTGATGACTTGTACAGGATGAAAGGTGTCTTGTCCGTGTCTGATTCTGAACAGCGTTATATATTTCAGGTTCTCTTCATGTTATAATGCTTAGAATGTTATTCTGATCTATTTTTATTCAAACCCAATGTCTTCTAGTTTCCACCTTATGTGGTGCTGTTTCATTCAGGGTGTGCATTCTGTACTGGATGGCTGCCCGGGCAAACCATGGGGCCCTGATGAAAAGAGAATGAACAAACTTGTCTTTATAGGAAGAAATTTAGATGAAAGTGCTCTTAGAAAAGGTTTCAGAGGTTGCCTAGCTTGAAACACAAATTTATGCTGGAACATACTACCATAATGGAGCTTGCTGGAATGAATTTACAGGTCAATTTCTGGGTACCCATGGACTATCTATGTCTATATGTTTTATTTTTTTGCACCGATGAGCAATGTGCTGGTGGTTTTGGTCAGGTCTTTTTTTAATTTTTTTTAATGAAGAAAAAACAAAGAAAGCCCAAAAAACAATAGAACTAGCAGTACTAGTGACTGCTAAATCACCAAGAAGCTGAGGATACACACTTGAAGGAGCATCATCGAACCACAAGAACATGGTAGACTGAATAAAAGCCAAATTAGCCATATTATCTGCAATAGAATTTGCTTCACTGTAAACGTTTGAAGTGAACAATCCGGTCCTGAGCCAAACGGAGGTTGATCCTTTTAATGATGTCCATATTTGGTACAAGAAAAGAGCGATCTTTTGTGAGAGCATGAACAATGCAGCTGTTATCAATTTGGATCTGCACCGTACGGTATCCTCTACTCAAAGTTTCTTGAAGGCTATAAAACACCCTCAGTAATTCAGCTATGTAAGCAGTGCAATAATCCAACACTGGAAAATCCTCCAAGCCAAGACCCATATGAACGGATATCCCCACCTGCACATGCCTTGGAGATGCTGTTTCTTCAGGCGCAATCAGTATTGAGAATCGCATGCTCTTGAGAAGCAGGAGTCTAACTAATCAGAACTTCAGAACGAGCTGGAGCCCATCATGAAACGATATAGATAAGCTCATTAAAAGCGCGTTCACAAGCTGTGACATCAGCCTAGATGCAAGAAATCTTGGAAGATAATGGAACATGATTTTAGAAACAACTGAGTCACGCCATTTCCAAACATTCCAACGAACAAAACCAAATAAACTTTTCCAACTAAGTCCCATAGTACTGCAGAACCTGCCACCCAAATTATACAACATACATTCATGCAAAGGAAGGCTAAAATTCATTTCGTCTCTAGTAACAAGAAATTTCTGCCAAATAGGCTTAGTAAAAGTGCAGTCCCTTAAAAGATGAAGAACCGATTCGAAATCCAAAGACCACAAGGGACAATAAAAAAGGAGTATTAGTTTCATATGTCACTAGAGTTATGATCAATTTACACAATAGTAATAAAAAAATTTCTAATAATAATCACTACATATATATACATATATATATCACTTTAATGGATTTTTGGTGAGGAACAAGTTGGAAAGTTCAGTTGGCATGTTCAGTCAACATCTCATGTATACATGGCATCCTGCATGGTATTACGTCATCATGACACGTGTCATGATTGTCACGTCACTGGACGTGGACGGAAGCAGTTTTTGACATGTCACGTGGACATGTCCACATGGCTCTGAGCATACATAATATCCTATCAGAATGTGACACATGACAAATTGGAAATGTTGAAAAGTCAAATTAAAAAAGGTTAAAAGGACAAGACTCTGATGTACAAATTAATTTAAAGAAAAAAATATTAGCAATAAAGTAAAACTGAATTTTCAAAATAAAAAAAGAAAAAAACAATTGATAAAAGTAAAACAAAAGCTTTTTCCCCTCTAAAGGAATCCTTAACTCTCAAATTTTGAACACGAAAAAGACATTGGCTTTTCCTTAAAAGGACAGTGACGCTTATGTGAAGGTGAGCCATTTTAGATTTGAATGAAGCTATTTTCTTCATCAATTTATCACTCTAATAGGTTTGTATAAGGCAGATCTGAAGCAAGGCTGTGTCATTTTCTAAGATAGTTAAAGTGAAAGTAAGAGGTGGGGCTACTGAGCTTAAAGGGAGGCAACAATGGACCACCCTGTACTTAGATGGGCTTTTGAGAGCGCTTCACAATATGGTGAGTAAATTTTTAGGCTTTTTACAAAAATATACAGAAAAAAATAAAATTAACAAAAAATACAATGCATCTATAATTTTTTCACTAATACAATTTTTTAAATTTTCAATAACAAAAATATAATTTATATTTTCAAAAAATACAACTTTTTATTTTTAGATATCGTCCTCCTTAAACATCCACGCTATAATATACAGAAGCTCCAACCCATTTATTACTATCATCTTAGTTTAGCATAAAAAACAACACTCCAATTCTCGCTTCCAACCGTTTGTTCAGCATTAAAAGTAAGAGCGCTCGCACTTTTCTCGCTTCAAACATCGTCTCCCTCAACAAATCTTCTTTTTTCCTCTAAACCTTCCTTCTTCAATGTAATCACTTGTTACTCCAATGATACTCTGTATTTTCAAGTTTTTCACTCATTCAGTTCACCGAGTTTATTCAGAACTGGATTTCGAATTGCTTTCATTCTTATAATTGTTTTTTTTTTAGATCTTGTGGTTTATTCTAATAGCCTGTTGATTTTTTCTGTCTCGAGATGTCGAAAGCCGGCGCATTGGATATCACTTCTGGTCTTGGTGGAAAGATGGATAAAAGCTATGTTCTCTCCGCCGTCGAACAATACTTTCTCTCTCTAACTTAAGCCTTGAAAGTAGGATGCACAGTTCATGTCTGGTAATTTGTCGTGTTTAGTTATGGAGTACTGTCCCGGTGGGGATCTGCATGTTTTTAGACAGAAGCAGCTTGGTGGAAGTTTCTCTGAACCAGCAGCAAGGTAGGATACCTAGTAGAAATATTCGTTAGTATTTACTTCTGATGTGATTATTCTTAGTAACTCATGCATAACCAGTGCCATAATTAAAGAACAATGTAGGATAGAAATGTAATTTTTGTGATGATTTAGGTTGGCCCCACCTCACACCCATATTTATAATGATTTAATTGTTCTGAATGTTGAAAGTTACTTATTAACTTCTACACCTATTATTTGATTTAGTTCCAAATTGGTCTTTTAATTATATGAAGTTGCATGTCAAGAAGATAATATAATACTGATTGAGGGGAAAAACAATATACTATGGTTTAATTGCTTTGAGTATTGAAAGTAACCTATTAATTTCTGCACCTATAATCTTGATATTGTAGATTTTTAAATATGCCTACTTTGTTTTGTTAGATTATTGCTTAGATTTTGTAGCTGTCACAGATATCTGATTTGGGTTCAAATAAATCTTTTAATTATACAAAGTTGTATGTCAAGAAGAGATATAAACTGAAGGAAAAGAAATATATTGTTGTTCTGTTGACAACGTTGCCACTCATCAATGTCATCATGAAATGGCTTTTAATTTTACAATCAGCATACATGATGCGTATATTGTCAAAAGGGAAAGCCCTACTTCTTACTGCCAAAGTATTTCAGGTCTCATTTGGCTTAATCTAGGCTGTGTTCTCAGTTTTGCAAGCTTGTAGCTCGATTGTTTCTTGGAAGATGTTATTTAATGTTTAAACAGACTTCTTCCAATGTTCAAAAGTCATTACTGGTTCAGGTTGTAGTTCGGTTGGGCTAATTATGACCTATTTGTCCTTTGCATTAAACCTACACGCTTCCATTGTGGCCATGTATGATGGAATTTTTATTATTGGTTCGTTGTACAACCCTTTTTGTTGTTCATTTCGCTCGTCATTCTTGGTGACAAATCTGAGTGCTAAATGTGTAGGTTTTATGTTGCTGAAGTCATTCTTGCTCTGGAATACTTGCACATGCTTGGAGTTATCTACAGGGATCTGAAACCATAGAATATCCTTGTACGAGAAGATGGCCACATTATGCTTACCGACTTTTACCTCTCCCTTAGATGCAGTGTAAGTCCAACACTCCTGAAATTAACTGATGCTGATCCTGCAAAGATGTCAGGTCCATGCACAGAGTCTAGCTGCATTGAGCCACACTGTCAAGTCCCATGCTTCAGTCCTAGGTTTTTACCTGCTGCTGCAAAAGCAAGAAAGGCAAAAGCTGAAATGGCAGCCCATGTCAGGTCGTTGCCATAGCTTTTGGCTGAGCCAACTGATGAACGTTCAAATTCCTTTGTTGGGACTCATGAATACCTGGCCCCTGAGATTATAAAAGGAAAGGGTCATGGCGCTGCAGTTGATTGGTGGACGTTTGGTATATTCCTATATGAGCTTTTGTATGGGAGAACTCCATTTAAAGGTATTTGTAATGAAGAAACATTAGACAACGTGGTGACACAGAGCCTGAAGTTCCCTGACAGCCCTCTTGTTAGTTTTCAGGCAAGGGATCTAATCTGGGGGCTACTGGCAAAAGATCCAGAGAATCGGCTGGGAACAGAGAAAGGTGCTGCTAAGATCAAGCAACATCCTTTCATTGAGGGCTTAAATTGGGCACTGATAAGATGTGCTATTCCTCCAGAAGTACCAGACTAATATGATTTCGGAGTTTCATATGAAACAAGCAGCAAGTACTTGGAGTATACATCGACTGGAGAACACCTTGAATTCGAGTTGTTCTGAACTTGGTCACTCCCTGTTGTATTATAATGGAGCTTTGCTATGTAAATTTATTGAAAATCTGATGGTAAAGCTACAATTCATGAAAGGAACAGTTGAGGCTTGGCTGAGGTCAGTGGCATTAAAGGGTACCTTCAACATCTCTTTCTCTCTCTAAGACCAGAACTCAATGAAATTTTTAGATTCTCTCTCTAAGCCGAGTTAGAGAAAGCGCTGCCATTCGTGAGCTGTGGGCGCGTGATTTTGAAGGATGGATTTGTCGATGGGACCGAGGAAGTAAGAGGAAGAAGGAAACATGACATTGGGTTTTGATTGACGGTAAATGGACGTAAATGAATTTTAAATAAAGTATAGACATTATTTTATGAATCAAATTAATTGAATTATAAAGTAATGATGGATGGAGGTAATAGTATTAAAATTAATTGAATTTTAAATGAAGTATATATGTCAATTAATCATTACTATTTAGCATGTTATTTTTTAAATTAATTATATTTAATTAAGAATTTAACAATGTGTATACACCTTGTGTATTTGATATATACACAGTGTGTGCTAGCTGTATACACCGTGTACATACTGTATACACAGTGTGTATATACTGTATATAATATGTACATGATGTATATATCATATGTACTAACTGTATACAGTGTGTACATGATGTATACACCATGTGTACTAGTTGTATACATCGTATGTACATGCTGTATACAAAGTGTGTATATCATGTATACAATGTGTGTATGTTCTATATACAGCGTGTACATCTAGTACATACCATGTTGTACACAGTATGTACATCTAGTACACATAATATGTACATGCTATACACAGTGTGTATATAATGTACACACCATGTGTATGTGCTATACACAGCGTGTATATTTAGTACACACCGTGTGTACATGCTGTACACAGTGTGTACATCTAGTACACATAGTGTGTACATCTTGTATACAATGTCTACATCTAGTACATACCGTGTGTACATGCTGTACACAGTATGTATATCATGTACATACCGTGTATATGTGTTATACACAGCGTGTACATCTAGTACATACCGTGTGTATACACAGCGTGTACATGATATACACACTGTGTATAGCATGTACATATTATGTGTACATCTAGTACACATAATATGTACATGCTATACACAGTGTGTATATCATGTACACACTGTGTGTATGTGCTATACACAGCGTATATATTTAGTATACACCGTATGTACATGTTGTACACAGCGTGTGCATTTAGTACACACCGTGTGTAGATGCTGTACACAATTAATAGTTTTTTATTTAATAATACTTGATGTATTATTCAAATTCTCCAATAAGTATTTTTTTAAATAATAAATAAATAAATAGTGAATTATAAAACTTATTGGAAAATATGACTTGAAATATTATTTTTCTATTTTATGTTATCTCGTATTAAATCTAATTTTAAAATTTAAAAATATATCCTTATTTATTATATATTTTATTAAATATTTTTTTATTTTTTACTTTTAATTAGAATTAAATAAAATTTTTCAAACTATAAAAAGAATATTTTTGTCAATAACTATAATTTTTTTATAAAATTTAAATATTTTAATTATTTTTTAATTTTTGTAAAAAATAAAAATTATCTTTTAAAATAGGGGAGATGCCATTTTGCAGCCAAAAGTTAAGGCCTTCAAGTCGTGACCAAGTGCTCCAGAAAAGCTAAAGGTTGCAACTTCATCTAGGAGATAGATGCATGTATAACAATTATATGGGGAGACTTAGACTTATGCGTTGCTTTGTGTATTATTTTAGTTTAAATAATTTATTAACCATCATTTTTTGCAATTTTTAATGATAAATTTATTTTTTAGGTAGGTATATTTATAAAAATGAATACACTGATGGATATTCATATCAGTACACCATATATTATATATTTGTTAGACTACAATTTACATGCAGGGGCATTTGGCTAGTTCTTTAATATAACAAAATTGACAAAAAAAGATTTAGAGAAGTATGATAATGTCTTTGGCCCCTATAAAAATTCATATAAGCACCATCTTTGGCATTACCACAGGCAATATCCATCCTTATTCTTTGTGAATCAACTGCCATCTTTGGCTTTCTGCTATGGTTGATGCAATTGTGTCTACTGTTCTTCAGCAGATGGCCTCTATTCTTTTTCGTGAGATAGAACAGGAGGTGAGGCTTCTTGTTGGGGTTAAGGAGCTAATATGGTAAGGCAGGACCAAACTTTACCACTTTGCCTGCACAAATAGAAAGATTGCAGCAATGAGCAATCAATATTAAATTTCTGAAAAATGATATATTAAGCCTTAGAAGCGAGCTTGTGGCAAATTACTTCAGCTTACCTTCATCAAGAACCATAAACCAAGTCATTGTTAATGACAGTGGGTATTCGATGTGGCCTCATTTGAAACCAAAATTCTCCTATTCTCACAGTTCCTGAAAACATATAATAACAAAATCCAAATCAATAACCATCAACAACAACAACAATTAAAACCATCGTTAAAAGACATTGAATTCAACTTCAACCAAAACAGTAATGGCAATAACATTGATTTCAATATCAAAACAGTAATGGCTATCATTGCCTAGCAAAATGAGAAATGGAATAATTAATAAGTGTGGAAACATATTTATAATGTTACATATATTCCTTGTTTGACTCAAAATCTCTTTAAGTTTGGGTCAGTTGCTTAAAAAAAGGATACTATGCTTTGTTTGGTAATGATGATTGTATGATTTTCAAGAAGAGATTGATTTATCCAGCAAAAATGTAAGCAAACAAGATGTTTCCTATCGTATTTTCACAAATTAACCTCAATGCCTCCCAAGTTTCAAGTGAAGATTCTATGATATGAACGTGGCAGCTAGATTCATCCCTACAAGTTAAAGTTTGATTAACGACTACGTGGCCTGAGATAACATCATGATCCTTAACCTCCATCCAACCATTATTTGGAGATAACATATAATTTTATTATGCTATAATTTTAAATATTTATTATGAATATAGAAAAGCTAATGTTAATTAACAAATTACAAATGGATAAAAATGCAGCAAATAGAGAAAACACTTATATTTTTAATTGTCTGGTATACTAATTCATGCCTTAATAGTTGAATATTTTAGAAGTTAAACATTGCATATTATATGATATAGTATGAATGAATAAAGCTGCCCAGCTACAACAGCTAAGGTTACAAAGGGTAATACCCCTATCCAAACGTGATAAAGCTAAATCAATTAGAGGGAGTAGTAGACTGGGAGTACCATATAAGCTTGGAGTGATTTTGTGATGGTAAAGCCCAAGACAGTGTTTGTATATAGTTTCCCAATTTTTTGATTTTTTTTTTCGATTTCATGCAAAGACAATATTGCAGGACAAAGCCAGCAAATAAATTTATCTCTAAATTCAATGGTTGATTTCTCTTAATTGTCACTGCCACAAACACACACAGAAACTTCTCATACCGGCCACTACCGCTCCATTGTCTCCAATGGCTATCGTCTGACTTCTCACCCATTTCTCTTCCTCTTAATCTCACCTCTTTCTTTTGCTCGATCTCAGCTCTCTCATCTCTGTCCTGCTCGATCTCACAGCACTCACAGGCATTTGTTTAGATTTCCTACGGCGAAAGGTAAATTCCTAGTTTCCTTCATATAGAGCAGAGTTCTGATATTGTTTTCTGCCTTAGCTCGATTTTTCGATCCTATTTGTGCTTGTGTTAGATTTTCTTCAGTTGAGTTTTTATTTAAGTGAAACAAGTTGTATTTTTGAAAATAAAAATTTAGAAAGTAAGATTTACGAAAAATTAGAGGAGGAGGTTGTATTTTTTGAGAAAAGGAAAAAAAATCTGGCATTTGGAGTAATTTCCTCTAAATTTTTTCTCAGTGGGTTCCATTTGTAGGCCAATTCTTGTTTTTTGCTCATTCTTTGCTCTTGAAAATCTATAAAAAAAAATATTAAAATGGAGGCTTCATATGGATCTAAAACCAAAATGTCATGCTTTCCAGGGACATTCTTAAATTTTAATGCTTTGGCTGTGAAAATCTGAAAAAAAAAATATTAAAATGGAGGCTTCACATGGATTTGAAATTCCATTTTGCACGTCTTGACAAATTTGTCTGGTGTGGGTCTCATTTTAGGGTATAAAAAGCTTTTATGACCCAGTAATTTGCATGTTAGTACACTCGTTTTTTATGGTGTTTTAGGGTTTGCAAATTTTATTTCTGTTTAGGGCTTAATTTTATGTCTTAGCATTTTTAGTGATTTGTACTGAATAGTATTTTATAATGATTTAATATAGGGAACGATCTAAATTCTTTGCAATTAACCTGCACCATAGAGGGTTTATATCTAGGAATCTTTATAGAAATGGAGATGTAGCATCATTTGACTGGTGCAATGGAGATGAAATGAATCTGAAAATGCTAGAAAGGTTTTATCAAAGGCTTAATGGTGAAGCTTTTGTTAGGTTTTTCCACAAGGAACCACATAATGGTACCTTGAAACCTCTAGACAGTGAAGTTGATATTTTTGAAATGTGCTTAAAAGTTGACAAAGACAAGGAGGTTGACATTTTTGTTAACCATTTCAATGATGAAGATGATCCAGATGTAGTGTTAAATCAGCTAAGTAGAGATTGTTTTGTAAAGGTAACCAAAGAGGAAAAAGATGAGTATTTCAAAGATCTTAAAAGATATTTTAAAAGAGTGCTTATTGAAGTGTTGTTAGCTAAAGATTTATATGAAGTAGGACTTTTCTTTTTTAAAATATAATGATTTTATATTAGCACTTCCCTCAACGAGTTATATGTTGGCCTGCATCCATATTTTTTTTTCTTAAATATCATTATATTATTGCTATTTAGTTGTTGTGAGTGATTGTTTGCCACTTTTTATTTTAGGGACAACAAATCAAGATGACATTGAAAAGTTTAATGATCCAGATTACAACCTTGTTGATAGAGATGAAGATTTTCAAGAAAATGTGGCTGCTCGGACAGAAAATGGGATAAGGGGAAGGCCAAGGAAGGCGGGCAGCAGACCTCATGTTGAGACTTCTGAACATATAGTGACTGAAGCTGTGAGTGATTCATCTGATTAACCAGACGAAAAATGCTAAGACATAAAATTAAGCCCTAAACAGAAGAAAAATTTGCAAACCCTAAAACACCATAAAAAATGAGTGTACTGACATGCAAAATACTGGGCCATAAAAAATTTTTATACCATAAATTGAGACCCACACCAGACAAATTTGTAAAGACATGCAAAATTGAATTTCAAATCCATGTGAAGCCTCCATATATATATATATATATATAACAGATTTCCACTGCCAAAGCATTAAAATTTAAGAATGTCCTTGGAAAGCATGATATGTTGGTTTTAGATCCATATAAAGCCTCCATTTTAATATATATATTTTTTTTACAAATTTTCAATAACAAACGAAGAATGAGCAAAAAATAAGGATTCTTTAAACACGTCTGGCCTACTAATGGAACCCGTTGAGAAAAAATTTACTCACCATATTGTGGAGCACTCTCAAAAGCCTATCCGAGTACTGGGTGGTCCATTGTTGCCTCCCTTTAGCCTCAATAGCCCCACCTCTCACTTTCACTTTAACTAGCTAAGAAAATGACATAGCCTTGTTTCAAATCTGCCTTACACAAACCTATTAAAGTGATAAATTGATGAAGAAAATGGCTTAATCCAGATCTAAAATTGCTCAGCTTCACATAAGCCTCACCGTCCTTTAAGGGAAAGCCAATGTCTTTTTCGTGTTCAAAATTTGAGAGTTAGGGATTCCTTTAGACGGGAAAAAAGCTGTTGTTTTACTTTTATCAATTTTTTTTTTTAATTTTGAAAATCCAGTTTTACTTTATTGCTATTATTTTTTCTTTGAATTGATTTGTACATCTTGTCTTTTCAACTTTTCCAATTTGCCACGTGTTGCATTCTGATTGGATATTATGTACGGTTAGGGCCGTGTGAACATGTCCACGTGGCATGCTAATCTGACGTGTCAAAATTTTTTTTGTCCACATGTCCAGTGACATGGAAATCAAGTCACATGTTATGATGACATTGTATCATACTGGATGCCATGTGTGCATGAGATGCTGATTAGACATGTCAATTGGACTTTTTGGCCTGTCTCTTGTCAAAAACTAATCAAAATGATTTTTGTGTATACATGTATAAAGTTCACTGATTACTATGAGAATTTTTTTTATTAATAATATGTAAATTGATCATAAATTTAGTGATAACGGGTAAAATTAACCCTAACAAGACTTGCTAGTTTTAGGTAGGCATACTCATTTTGTAGGCTTGGAAAAGGCTTAAATGGACTTTGCTGTCAAAATAGACTTTTTGTTTCCTTGTTGATGGCAGAAAAAAGCTACGTGATCCTAAAAATGATTGTTAACAGTGTTATTAAAATCGGACCGATTTAACCGTCAGTCTATCCGATTAGTTCAATGTATAAAAACCAAATTGGCTAAAAACCATAAGCAACCGGTAAGAACCGGCAAAAACCCGAATAAATAGGTAAAAACCGGCCTGAATTGGATAAAATCGACCAGAAAATACCGGTTTGAATGTGAAAAAACCATTTTTTGTCCAAAATATTTATATAACATTATTTTTTGCTTGGAAAAAATAAAATATAAGTATAAATACAAAATAATTGAAATTTAAGCAATTTTATTGATTTTTTATGAATAAAATAAAAATTATAATTTATAATTGATGAATATTTTTTAATATTTACAATTTTTTAGTATATATATCTTAAATATTTGTTATAAATATTGAATAGCTTGAAAATATTGCTTTATGATTAATCTTTGATAATAAATTTGTTTTATAAAGTATTTTTTATTATTTTATATAGTTATATTCTTATAATATTTATAAAAAATTTAAAAAATATATTAATTTGAAAAAAAGCAAAAAATCCCGTTGAACCTATCGAACCGGTCGAACCTAAAACCCTTTACCTCTCCGATTCTTTATCCAGTTTGGTTTTAATAACATTAATTGTTAGAATAATGGATTTCTACTTTCTATGTTTGCTTTAGATCGTATGTTATGGATTTCATTGGCGAAAATTACACTCCGTATTTAAAAGCCATATTCTTTTGCAATTATTAGCAACTGAAACTTCTCATATGGAAACTCTGGCTATAAATTTACTTATGATACTACTTATTCGATTTTTGGGATGTATCATTTTTGCCTCATGATATAAATAGTGTACATCTCTTATCAAGACTTATATGAATTGCGAAAGCCTAAAAGCACTTATTGATTGTATCGAGACATTTTTTCAATTACGTTCTTCGTATCTATGAAGAGTTTTTACGAGCTGCCATTTTGGAGTCTTTGGGTACCTGTTCATCTTCAAGGAAGTTCAAGTTTTTTCCCTTATAGTGGTTTAATCGTTGTTCCATATAAATATATGTTAAGCCATGCATATTTTACGGTATTTTACACAATATTTCATTTCTTTTATCTCTTTTATACTTTTTTTTTTCACTTTTTTACTTTCTTCAAACCTAATATTAAGGGTGATGATTTGGTACTTCTAACTACCAATCAAAAATTACGGTACATTGAATATATCAATTATATATTTTATATTAATTTATTTTTCTTTCTTTCTATTATTATTTATGTTCTTCTCATATGTTTATTATATCGCACATTGTATAGCCTCTATAACTAATTAAATATATAGTTTTTGTTTTTGATAAGGGGAGGATTTTTATTGAACAAGGGAAAAGGTACAACAATCACTGGTTAAAATTATATCCAGCGTAGAGCATAACACTCAGGCAGGACAAAACCATCAAGTAACAAATAGTTGAATTATCAATCTGACCAAAATTGCACCCCCCTCAAAAGATGGCCCTTTCAATCCAGTCTCTCTGAACTGCTACCTCTTACCCTGTGAGAAAAAAAGACAGCCAGTATCTGCACACCAGGAGTCCCACCAAAGGGACTATTAAAGAAACTTCCAGGACTGCAGCAAAGCAAAACAACTCCATAGGCCAAGAAAGAATCAGATAGCATAAGTGTGACAGCTGAAGAACATCGATCGGACATTGTAGGGGAAAACTGAGTAACCCAATAAGTATAGCCAAGCAATAAAGTCTATTTCCATGGTGGCACCTTTTTTGGCTAAATGATCCGCGAAGAAATGGAACCTTGACATTTGTGGACAAACTTGACCTTTCTACAGAAGGACACCAGATTGCCTATGACATTAAAGATACTGTTCAGCCTCCAAGGTCGGGAATTACCAGGATTTTGCAGCCAAGACACCATTGATGAGGAGTCAATTTCGAAGATCACTTCCAGGTTTTGTTGAGCTAAGAAACCGGTGGAGATCTGAAGAGCTTTAAGCACTGCTAACACCTCAGCTGTCACAAAACCATTTACTCCTATGTTGCATGAGAATAAGCAAATGACTTCTCCTAAAGAATTCCTCATGATGCCACCAATACCTGCTAGTTCGGGGTTACTGAAAGATGACCCATTCATATTCCACTTGACTGCACCCGAAGGTAGAGGGGACCACAACACCTTAGGCTTCACCCTACTGACCAATGGCACCTTTTCAGACCATCAGTAGCTAAGACCAGGTTTTGCCCCATTAGGAAGCTAAGATCCTTGTGAGCTTTCAGCCAAAAGGAAAAGCGGGCCAGAATTAAATGAAACATGGTTTGCAGATTTCAGCTACTGTTATGAAAGACTATAGCATTCTGTTCCAACCAAATTGTCCATAGGCAAGCTAGAGGAATAATGTTTTAGATTTTTGATTGAATGTAACCATGTGCCAGCCCCTGCCATTGTAAATCAGGGAGTGAAAATCACCCAGAAGACAGACTTCATATCCCCACCACTTTATTATTTTGTACCATAATTTAGAAGAGCAATGACAGCACACAAACGGGTGATCTATTGTTTCTTCAGCCACTGAGCAGAAGGGGCATTTTACACAGTCAGTAGAGATAATGCCTTTTTCAAAAAGAAATGCTTTGTTGCTTAACTGCCCCAACAAGCACATCCAGATGAATACATCCACTTGTTGGAGAATTGATTCAAAATCATTAATTATATGTAGTGACTAAATTAGTGAATTTATTGTAGCATGTTTATAATGTTTAATTAATTGTTATTTAGTTAGTGGATTAATGGAATTATAAGTTAATTGTTTAGTGGAATTAGTAGGTTAGTGGTCTAAGTTTATAGTTGAAATGTAAGCCTATAAATAGGCATGTGTAATTTGTTTTGATGGAAAATTTGAAAATGAAATTTATGTGTTCTTCATCCTAAACAAATTTCCCTAACACCACTTTAGGATGGCCTAGATTTTTCCATAGAATAAAAGAGAACGACTTCAGAAAATCAAAATTTGGTGTTAACAGCTGGTCAAGTTTGTAGCAAGCTGACTTAACTGAGAATTTCCCTTGTGAGTCATGAATCCAGATTTTTCAATCCATATAACCGCAGGAGAGAGAAAAGGAGTTGAGCATCGTCAGTAAGTCATCCACAAGATTCTTTTCCCGGACTAGGAGATCATGCCTCCAACAAAGACTCTAATTCCAAGAACCTCTCGACCAGTAGCCTCAATCGCTAACACCTGTATTCTTTTAGAGAAAAATTTGAAAAAGGCATGCAAATTTAATTTTTAATGGCTCATTCACGATCCATTTGTCATGCCAAAAAAGACATAGATTATCATTACCCACATCAATGGTGATGCTGTTAGCAAAGATGGAAGAAGATCTATTTTTATCAATGTCCTTCCAAATTGAAGAAGCTTTTGGGTTTGAGATTGATTCAGGGGTCAGAGACTTTTTAATGCCATACTTTGAAAAGATTATATTTTGCCATAAAGAGCAGTCACGTGGGTCTAATCTCCTGAACCATTTACATAGAAGGCCTTGATTTCTTTTCACCAGCCTGCCTATCCCCAAACCTCCCAGCTTCTTTGGAAGCTCCAGGGTACTCCACCTCACTCTACTGAGGGCCTTCTTATTATTTGAACTATCCCAAAAGAAGTTTCGCATAATACTGTTGAGAGACTTTGTCACAGACATGGGCATTTTAAAGAGACATGAAGCAGATTGGTAGACTCATAAGAGTAGCTTTAATAAGAGTAAGCTGGCCCGCATAGGACAGGTGCCTTCCTTTCCATCCAGCCAATTTATTCTTGAACTTTTGAATGATCGGTGCCCCAGTTTATTTCTTTCTGGGATTGGCTCCTAGGGGAAGACCCAGATACTAACAAGGTAGTTTCTAAATTTTACATCTGATAACCTCTGCATACTCCACGAGGCAATCCTCCTTGACATTTATTCCAATTAAGGAGCTTCTGTGAAAGTTAACTCACAATCCAAAAATCAGAGCAAAAATCTTGAGGATTCTTTTCATCTGAGTGATATTAGAGACGCTGGGCTCCATAAAAATAACTGCATCATCAGCATATTGAATGTGAGAAACATTGCGAACAGAGGAAGAGCTAGGTAATGCATTTATCCCTATGAAAATATTCATCTCCATGGCCCTTTTGATAAGGACGGATATTCCATTTGCTACCAAAATAAACAGAAAGGGGGATAGCGGGTCCTCTTGCCTCAGTCCACGAGATGGCTTTATTTCAGGTGTAGGGGAGACATTCACCAAAATAGAAACTTTAGTTGAATTTATGCATTCCCACATCCAAAGTCTCCGTTTGCTGCCAAAGGTCATCTGTTTTAAGGTTGCATCCAAGTATTGCTAGTTAATCGAGTCAAAGGCTTTATGAAAGTCTACTTTGAAAAGAACTCCGCATCTCTTAGAAGTCTTTGGGGAGTGTATAATTTCATTAGCGAACAAGACGCCATCAAGAATTTGCCTACC
The DNA here is from genome assembly GCA_037975025.1 of Excoecaria agallocha. Lineage (NCBI taxonomy): Eukaryota > Viridiplantae > Streptophyta > Magnoliopsida > Malpighiales > Euphorbiaceae > Excoecaria > Excoecaria agallocha. The sequence continues at coordinate 562,080 of JBBPFJ010000071.1, read as the reverse complement.
CCGAATGAAGGCACATTGCTCCTCAGACACTACTTTATTAACCACCCTTTATAGTTTATTAGCAAGTAGTTTAGCAATAATTTTATACAAGCACCCAATTAAACTGATGGGACGGAAGTCCTTTAACCAAACAACCCACTCTATTTTTGGAATTAAAGCAAGGAAGAAGACAAACCTGCAGGAATATGACCTTTGTCATAGAATTCCACCATCATTCTAAAGATATCATCCCCAATAACATCCCATGCTACCTTAATGAAGGCAAAATTAAATTCATCTGGTCCAGGTGCTTTAGAACTATCATAAGACCAAACTGTCTCTTTTACCTCCTTATAAGAAAAAGGAAGTTCAAAGGAGTTTGCTGATTCTATTGAGAGCTTTTTAAAAGCATTATCCTAGAAGAAAGGTCTCGTAGATACATTTTCTTTGTACATATCCTTGTAGAAATTCAACACCTCTTCCTTAATTAACGTGGGGTCTGTGATGGTCCCAACATTGTTGACTAATCTGTTGATCCTGTTCTGACAGCCTGTAACTTTTAACCACTTCACTCTTGATTTCTATCTCCACATTGATTCCCTTGCCTTTAATTTTCCCCAAAGGATATTCATATAAGGGAATTCTTCTTAGATTTTATAGCATTTCTGACTACCTCCTACATATCTTCAGCTTTAAGGTCACAGTCAATCTTATCAATCTCCTTCTCGAGGGAATTAATTGCCCTATCAACATTGCCAAAGCATAAAGAATTCCATTCCACCATAGCTCTTCTAAGCAGTTTTAACTTAAAGTGAAGGTTTTTATGATTGTTTCTATTCAAGTTGGACCCGCAAGAATTGAGATTCTTAAGGAAGTCTCCATCTTCTAACCAAGCATCCATAAATTTAAATGGCCTAGGTCCCCAGTTGTCAGAAGAACAGCAAAGCAGCAAAGGGCAATGATCCAAAATAAGTTTAGAAAGGGATGACTGGACTATGTTCTGAAACTTCAATAGCCAAGAGTTATTCAATAGCGGTCAATTCTACTTCTGATCGAGTAGCTCCAGGTGAATTTCCTGCCAATTAAAAGAAGATCAATTAGCCCTGTATTAAATATGAACTCCTGGAATTTTCTATCTTTGTCATTAAGTAGCCCTCTCCATCTTTCTTTAGATTTCAAGATTGCGTTAAAGTCACCTCCCACCAATGTTGGTAAGTCTCCATCAACGGCTTTTTCCAGCTGAAGCCAAAGACTTTCTTGATCAGTTAACTGTGAAAAAAATTAGTGCTCCAAGATGCAATAATCCCCCCACTATTCCCAGTAGCATCCTAGGTAACCCATTTGAAGTTTCTATTTCCCTAGACTGTCCTGATTTGGTTCTCCGAAAAATCCTGCACTTTAGTTTCCAGCAACAACAAAAAATTAACATTATTTTTTAAAATGAGAGATGACACCACCCTTTTTTTAATAGTTGAATTAAATCCTCTAATATTCCAGCATAAGAACGTCATGTCTGAATAAGTGAAAATAACCCAATACAAAGAATTGAAAACACAAAATAGGGAGATTAATCTGTAGCACCATGGTTCTTCAAACGCTGCTAGTTATCTCTCTCCCTAGCCTCAGAATCAATTAGAAAACCCAAGAGAATTTCCTTGTTCTCCGGCTGAATGATGCCCAGTTGATCAGCAACTTCTAAAATCTTCATGGCTTTACTTCTAGGAGATTTTGAAGCTACTTCATCCTCCTTCAAAAGGTGGCCATTCACGCTATTGATGCAGCCATCAGACATTGATCTCCAGCAATCTTCCCCGTATAATTGTTGTTGTCCGAGAGGTTATCTGCTACCACTACTTTCAATCTCCCTCCCTTGCATTTCTTTTTAATTAAATTTGGTAGCTGAGAGGAAGATTTAACCAGGTCCAATGATAGAGAATGTGCTACTAGTCACGAGTCCCAAGCCCACAAGCCCACAGATGGAAGATCTATGCCAGGAAGCCCAAGAAGCAGATGAAAGGAGAGGCAAGTGAGTGAGCTGGTAGAAGAGTTAGTTATGCAAGGGTAGCCAATAAAAGGAAGGGAGGAGGTTTGTGAGGGGGGTATGCTGTTGCTGTTATTGGAAGAAGGATGAGCAGAGGAGGGACTGAGCCTTGCTGCTTTGGGGGTTAAGGGTTTTGTGCCCTTGCCATTGGTGCTAGTTTTTCTTTCTTTTCGTTATACTGATTTGTAATGAACTCTCAGTCTTAGAGCTGAGGACTTGCTGCTGTATTTGGAAATTATTCATCAATATAGTCTGTTTTCCTCTCTTTGATTGATTACTTGTGGTTTGAGATTGTGATTAATAGTCTTAGCATCTCTTGTTGAATCTGAGTGTTATCATTGGTTCGACCTGTTGGATATTTGATGGAGATCCTTCAACAACCTTTGCGTTCCAGATTAGATGAAACCAACCATAGAATTGGAGAGCTCACTGCTTGCATGAATGAGCTAACTAAATCTGTCTCCGAGCTCCAAGCAGATAAGGAGGAGAAGGAGCAATTTCGAGGGTTATACATGAAATGGATGAAGATATTAGACAAGCAGCCTCAATCAATAGAGGACTATAGTTTCCCAGGAAAATTGATGGTGGAGAGAACCAGAATCGTTGATTCTCAGGCATCCTTGCAAAAAAATTCAACTCCCTATGTTCAATGGGTTTGATCCCAGGGGATGGATTGTCCAAGCTGAGATTCATTCATATATACACCAGATTCCTCCTGAGATGCGTGTCCGATTGCTGAAAAATCTATGGAAGATGCAACGATATATTGGTATTCAATGCTCCTAGAAATATATCCTAATTTGACATGGGAGCAATTCAAGAAGGAGATGATGAGGGGATATAGTGAGACCTTGACATGGGAGCAATTCAAGAAGGAGATGATGATGAGATATGGTGAGACGGGGGATGCTACTTCTTCAGATTTTTCAGAATCGCAGAACCTAGAAAGATCAATTAATGGGTTGCAAGAAGAAGAAGTGAGTGTTTAGATCCGAGCAGATCTGAATGTTCATAAGCTGGCGAACATGGTCGAGCCTTGCCCATTTGCAAACCGGCCAGCAAGTGATGGTGTCGCCGAAGTTGGGGCAATGTTCGGTGGTGGAAAAGAAACCGATATTCACCTTGGTTTCTAAGACTGGACTTAGGAGTGGATCTAAGAAAATTGGGCCATTCTAGTTGCAGCCCAAGCCTGCTTTTGGGTCAAGCTCAAACAAACATCCAGCCCTTACTACCAACAGCCACCCAAGTCAATTCTTTCCAACTTTCACTACTCCGACAACACCATTCACCGATAATTGCCAATCGGAGGGGAAACCAGAGATCCCCAATCCGACAACTCCCTAAGACATAATGGAAGGAGCGGCGCCGCAAGGCGGTTGTGTTTTCAGAATGGGCTCGTTTACTCACCTTAGCACCGGTGTTCTACGATAGAACTGAAGGTGATGCTGCTTGGTGAAGGAGAGGAAGCCGAAACTGAAGAGGAGTTCTCTGAGGCCGAAGGAGACGATCTAGATCCGTAGATCGACGGTGAGTTTCAGATCCTTGAATTTAATGCCATAGGAACTGAGGATGATGAGTCGATGGTAGAAGGACCGGGACTGAGCGCCAACAAGCCCTAGATACTGCTAAGGGGGTGTCAACGGTGACGTTGACAGGAACCACCAACAAGATTCCTACCTTGATGTTAGTAAATAGAGGAGCGATTCACAATGTTATTTCATCCCGGTTGGTGTCCGTGCTTGGGTTACATGTCCATAAATTTTTTAATATATATAAACTTTCTTAAAATCAAAATTTTAATCAAATTTTCATCCAATTTTTAATTTATAGTTAATACAGATGTGGCATCTAAGTAAATCTTTTTTTTTTTCTTTTTACATACAACATAGTTCACTGTATAATTCTATAAAAATTCAAATATTTTGTAAAAAAAAATATAGGTGACATATAGTAAAAAAAGCATATTAAAAATCATGTTGTAATTTGGCCTAAAAATTAATTTCATTACTATTCAACTAAGTTAATATTTTTCTATAAAATTTATCTTATTTTTTTGGCCTTCAAATAATTTTTTTTATTAGCCCCTCCAAACAAAATTTTATGGCTCTACCCTTATTTGCCGCTCTCTGTCTTATTTTAGTTTCATCGCCATCTGTCTTTTAGCTCCGACATCAAATTAACATAATTGTACTAAAAATTCAGTCAATTCAATTTTAATGGTTTTTTATATATTGAAAACCAAATCGTTATAACCAAATTACTATTTAATTATCAAATTATTTCAATTTGATCTAATTTTCGGTCTTTTTTCTGCCATAATTGTGATCCAAGAACATATCCAAGAAAAAGTGATCCGATACCAAAATTACTTGAAAAATTCAAATAGTTAACTAATTCGAATTGAGCCGAATCCAAATTCACCCAACCATATTGCCAGGTTTATTTAATATAGTTAAATTTGAGGGATATCTCTTTTTCTTAGCACAAGGAAATATGGCGGAAAGACACTGTTGATATATATATTTTTTATCAATATAATGTGATTTTGAAAATGTACACATATAATTTTCAATTTCTTGTGTTTGTTGAAAATGATGTATACTATTTACCATCGGAAATTACTGTTCATGACTGATCCGGTGTTGAGACCATTACAGAATTTTAAAATTTTTCAAAAATTATATTTGTATTAATATGTATTATATTATATTATCTCATTTGCAATACAGTAAAAAAACGTGGTCTAAATGTAAACAAAAAAAATATAAAATAAGTTATTACAGAACAACAAAAATTAAAGCCGAAACGCCACGTTGGAATTTTAGACAAAACAGACATGGAGTTAATTAAATACACAAGGGTATTTTCGACAATAAAATGGCATCTTCAATATAAGTTGAAGTTTACACATCCATTAGTATATATATATTTTTTTTATTCATCAAAAAGATTTTAATAAGTAATTAAAAATAAATTTCAAAATATTTTTTAATTTTATCTTAATCATTTCATATCTGAATACGAAAAATATTATAAACTTAATTATATTTTAAAATTTTTTATCTATATCGATTTAATAATTGTTACTTTATATTGCATCTTCAATATAAGTTGAAGTTTACACATCCATTAGTATTTAATAATACAAGTTCCATGCCGCAAATTTTGACTTCTGCAATTCTACTGTTGAAATAGGGTAGATAAACAATATCTCCAGTCCTTCAGGATGTCTATCATTGGAATGTTATATTTAATATCAAGAATCATATAATCATAAACTTTGTAATGCCATTTCAGTTTGTCTTTTTTGTAAAAATAAACACGTAACACCTTGTTTGGATCACCATTTTCAACGGAGCATTATGGTTTAATGGCTCGTTTAGAGACATGGGCTGTTTATGGGTACGGGTTTTTGTGGTTAATCAATACATTTATTTTGTCCAAATTTTAAAATTACCAAATTGGTAATTTTGCATGATTTTCTATTTTTTTTCTTTAAATGTTCTAAATATTGATTAACAATATGCCATATAATACAACAATCCAAAAATGTTCTTAAAGTTTAAAGTTGGTCAAATTTGCTCATTATGTTTAATGTTAATTTTAGGTTTTAGCCATCTGCTATAAATTTCAAGAGAATAATTTTATCAAGGGATATTATATAAAAAGCACCCTAAACTATGAATATAAAATAATTACACATTTCGACCAATTAAGTGTCACATTTTTCTTGACTTAACTGAAAATATTAGATTTTTTATATATATACACATTATACAATATTGAAAAGAGTGCACCTATATAAGTAATGCCATCAGTTAAACTTGTTTTATTGTCTTTTCAAGACATTGCATATAGTTTTTACTTTTTAACAATATATGTCACATTTTACATAGTTTTAAATATTTTTTTCTCTATTTAACTCATGGTGAGATTTTGTGTGCGTATACGTATAGTGGCCGTGCATCTAAATTGTTAGATTGTAAAAATACACTTAATTCGACGGTATAAATGTATATATACCGCATATACATGCACACTGAATTTTCAAACGGTTTTTTTTTTTCTTTAATACACTTAATTGCGTTGCTGTTTTTTTTTCTTTAAAATTACCAAACGGTTTTTTTTTAGGAAATCAGAAGCATGAATGAAGGATGGACCGAAAAAATACAAACTTTGGGTGGGAAAAGGGAGTGTTTGGGAATAAAGAAAATGGGTAGAGAAAATATTGAGTAACGAAAGTGACAGCAAAGAAAAACCAGAAGCTTTGGAAAGGAACTAACAGTGTAATCCAATGTTTTGGAACTCGGCTCTGATGTCGATTTGGCCTACCAACTGATTTGATCGGACCGACTTAGAATTTTTATTTTTTTTTAAATATAATTATTTATAAAAAATTAAAAATATAGTATGTAAAAAATACATTAAAAAACCTATTAATCACCAAATATCAATATAAAATTATTAATTTTAAGTCCAACAAAGTTTGTAAATATCAAATCAAGAGTCAACTAGAATATTACTAACCAATTACTAATTAAAAATATAAGATAAAATGTTACACAATATATACTTTTATAATAAGTCTTTCAATGCCTAAATTTAAACCTCTTTTTTAATTACTCTATCAATTATATATTATGTTGCTGGAAAAAGCTTTTGATCTGCAGTATTCGCTTTTAATTCAAAACAAATTTATTATATTTCTTTATAATTAGAGCGATCATTCCTCCTATAATCCTTGCATACCTTGAAGCACAGCTTCAGGTACAAATTTATTATATTTCTTTTATTTGCTTTTATATATTGTGTATAGCTTAATAATATGGTTGTATACTTGGGAGCAGGAGCTTGATGGGGAAGATGCAAGACTTGCAGATTACTTTGATGTGATTGCAGGAACAAGCACAGGGGGTCTCATTACTACAATGTTAACTGCTCCAAATGAAGAAAATCGTCCTCTCTTTGCTGCCAAAGACACCAAGGACTTTTATCCCACCCATTCACCTCAAATCTTTCCTCAAAGAAGGTAATCACCGATGGAATATAGCTGTCTAATAGAACACAGCTGTTCTGTTCTATCAATCACAAACACAAACGTAGCAAATTAAATAGAATTTGGTTGAAATTAATTTGCAGGGGAATTTTTGGGTCAATTAGGAGAATATGTAAGTCACTGACTGCGTGAAAGGAATGAGTTTTGTTCTAGGAATTTTGAGTTTTTGAGGAGAGGGTGGGTCTGCATGAAAGCAGAGAAGAAAAGAGGTTTGCATTCTAGGGATTTTGAGTTTTTGACACAAAACGCACAGTTTTGTGATTGATCCGGTCCAATCTAGTTCGACCCGAATTTTGATCCAACCTGATTTTTTTGGTTCAATTCGAATTTTTTCATATTTTAAGTTTTATATTGAACTAATTCAATTTTCTTACTGAATTATGGTTCAACCGATTCGACCGTTCAGGTCAAACCAAGTATCAAAATATTGGTGTAATCATGTTTAAAAAAACAAAATCAGATTACTTTTTCTTTGATTTGTCTTTTCAACTTGTACAACTTGACTTTTTAACATTTCACTTTACATGTGTCGCATTCTCATTGGAGCTTATATATGGTCTGGTCCACATGGACAACGCCACATGGAATGCTAATGTGGCGAGTCCAAATATTTTTTTTTGTCCACGTGTGCGATGAAGTGGCAAACATTACACGTGCTATATTGATGTGGTACCATGTTGGATGTCATGTGTGCATGATGTGTTAATTGCACTATAAAAAATACAGAATAGCTATAAAAATTAGCGAGAAAAATAAAATTTATTGCTAAATGCACCATTTAATGACAACATTGCGATAAAAAATAACTTTTGTTGCAAATATTTGTAGGGACTCATGGACAAAAAATAGTGCAATAATTTAGCAATAACTCAATCTCGTTGTCGCTAAACTTGGACGCCAAAATTTTGGCTTGCGAGCACATAATCCTCGCTAATTTAGCTTGGACTATGGTACTCGCCAATTTAGTGAGGATTATTCCCTAGCTAATGTTCATTTCACATGAATTTTAAAGTTTAACTAATTAGCGAGGACATAACCCTTGTTAATTTAGCTTAGACTGTGATCCTCACCAATTTAGCGAGGATATAGTTCTTGCTAATTTAGCTTGGACTATGGTCCTCACCAATTTAGTGAAGATGGTTTGAGATTTAACTAATTAGTGAGGACATAACCCTCGCTAATTTAGCTTGAACTATGGTTCTCGCCAATTTAGTGAGGATTATTCCCTAGCTAATGTTCATTTCACATGGGTTTTTAGGTTTAACTAATTAGTGAGGATATAACCCTCGCTAATTTATTTTGGACTATGGTCCTCGCCAATTTAGTGAAGATGATTACAATGGTTTTGAGGTTTAACTAATTAGCGGGGACATACCCCTCGCTAATTTAGTTTGGACTATGGTCCTTGTCAATTTAGTGATGATTATTTCCTAGCTAATTTTCATTCTACATGGGTTTTAAGGTTTAACTAATTAGCAAGGACATAACCCTTGCTTATTTAGCGAGGACATGACCCTTGCTAATTTAACTTGGACTATGGTCCTCGCTAATTTAGTGAAGATGATTACGACGGTTTTGAGGTTTAACTAATTAGTGAGGACATACCTCTCGCTAATTTAGCTTGGACTATGGTCCTCGCTAATTTAGTGAGGATTATTCCGTAGCTAATGTTCATTTTTAAGGTTTAACTAATTAGCGAGGATATAACGCTCGCTAATTTAGCTTGGACTATGGTCCTCACCAATTTAGTGAGAATATAACCATCGCTAATTTAGCCTTGACAATAGTACTCGCCAATTTGGTGAAGATGATTACGTTGGTTTTGAGATTTAACTAATTAGCGATGATATAACTCTTGCTAATTTAGCTTGGACTATAGTCCTCGCCAATTTAGTAAGGATTATTCCCTAGCTAATGTTCATTTTACATGGATTTTAAGGTTTAACTAATTATTAGCTTGGACTATGGTTCTCGCCAATTTAGCGAGGATATAACCCTCGCTAATTTAGCTTGGACTATGGTCCTCACCAATTTAGTGATAAATTTATCTAGTGTATTTTTTTAGTGACACTTAGATGTACTAAATTATTGTTACTTAAATTAATTTAATTGAACTAAATTATCATGTTTAAATTTAATAATATCATTTATTATTAATTATATAATGGGGGAACTAAATTGCAGGAATATGATTCTCACAAAATCAGCTTGGAAAAAGGTTCTCGCCAATTTTGCGAGAGCCATAGCCTAGCCAATTTTCCAAAATTTTGAGCGAGATATGAACAAATGTTAGCGGGATCTTTTTTTCCTGAATCCCTAAAACTTCATCCCTCTTGTGTTGCTTTCATTCTTTCCTTTCCAGCTCGAAAGAGTGTCTCAAAAATCTCTTTGCCCTCCTTTTTCTTGTTATCTCATAAATTTACTCCAAAATTCAATCATGGCAAGTGTAGTGGAATTCGGAGGGAACCGGCTTGATTGTGTCCCCAGATTGGTGGCCAGCGAAAGATTCTATGGTATGCCAGTGAAAGATTCTACGGTATGTGATAACAAATTCCCATTCTCTCAATTTTGTCATGATGAATAACTAGTAGAATTTAGATAGGAGACAGAATATTTTATTGAAGTAAACTGAATTGCAATACTTAGTCAGTAGAGTGGAGCATATACATTTTCAACTGGACTCAAGTCAATTTCTTCCCTCGCTCTCTAAAAAATTTCTATCCTTTGTACCTTTCATTTTTTCTCTCTAGGAAAAAAAAAATGCGATGCAGGATATGTATGACTGCCACCGATGCCATTTTTGTTCGTCCTTGACCTCTTCTTAGATCGAATCAGGTTCTTCGTTTATTCTGATACGCTGTTAATTTCAGTGTTATTATTGTTATCTCTGTAATTATTGTTCTTATAACTATTTTCTAATTGTTTCCACACGTTATGTGTTGATTAAGGAATTTAAACCTAAGCAAACCTAATCATTTTCAATTTTTTGTTATCTTGTTTTTATTTTAAATCTAGGCTTTCTTATCCACATGCTTGATGCCTTAATTGACTTTTTGTGTTTATATGATCGCTTGAACTGCTAAATTTCATTGGAATTTACATTTCAGGTCTGATTGCTGTGTTTTTTTTGGGTTAAATTTTGGCTCTAAATATTGACTAATTCTGGCATTTCGTTACATTTAGATCAATTTTTGTTATTGGAAGCTGAGGATTGCCGTCAATTGAGTGAGGTAATTCTATGTTTGAATTACAATTCATTTATTCCCTGAAAATTTTCTTGGTCATCAACATGCAATTATGTTATTTTTCTCAATCCTTACTTTTCATTGCATCTGTTGTTACTGCAAATGCTGATAGGCCTGTATGATGATTAATAGCTATTAATATGTTTACTTTTTCAGTGAGCTTGGCATTTGAGCTTTACCCTGCTTTGATGCCAACGAGAAATCATTGCTGGAAAGGACTATGCTAATGTAGTTCTTATTGAGAAGAATTGTATTAATTAACAATGGGTGTGGGCTATTTTTAATATGGATTGAAAACTGTTACTCATGTTGATGGCTGTTTTCTTTTATTTAGGATGAGCTTCGACAGGAGAAGGAGGAAGAGATGGATGATTACTGTTCACAGGTGTGAGTGTCTGATTCTGTTTTAAGCTTCTTTTTATTTTTTAAAGTATATAACTATTGTTATATGTCTGATTTTATTAAGCATTCTTGTACTGAAATTTTAGCTTCTTCATTTTCTTTTTGATATAGAGAAAATTTACTACCCTTAATTGCCAGGGGAATGGCTTCGTTGCTTGAATTTTATATTTTACTTTCGTAATTCTTTTTGTTTTGGAACACAAAAGGTTTTTTCTTTTTCAGATGGAAGTCAAGGAGTTACCCTTTTCTATTTCTTGGTACTTTCAATAGTTTTAATTGATATCTGGAGAACCAACTTTTTAATTATCATTCTATTCTAAATCTTTCACATTTTCTGTGCTGCCTTTTATTTCTATATTTTGCATCATTTGAATAATTTACAATAGTGATTTAGAGGCTACATGGCTTCCATGGATAAGAATAGTTTTCATTGCTTAGGCAATCCTTAATGCTGTATTCTTTTGTTCTCTCAATTAGACTGGGTTGCATTGAGGCCACTGTGCTGATTGATTTTTCCCTTGGATTGATATTATATTGTGCGTAATTGGATTAGGAGCCTATCACTTATGTTAAGTTGAGATAATAAAATATTTGAAGGGGAAATAATTTTTTGTTTCTAAAAGTAGGCACCCATGCTTAACCTGGCTGCTGAGAATTCATTTACATTTGCTATCTTTTCTTTCCTTTGCTCTTTCTATGTTCATTTTTGTTAACCCATGCTGATTTTCCCCACATTTAGGTGCCCTTTTTGATATGTAGTGAGTTATTCCTTTGTGACTGGATATCATTTGGTTTTGCATTTTTGATTTAGGTTCCTGTTCGGCATGTTGTCTTCACGGTTCATGGTATAGGTCAAAGGTTAGAGAAATCTAATTTGGTTGATGATATGGCAAACAATATAAATATGCATAAGCCCCTTGATAAAATGTAAAATTTTGCATTTGTATTTCCGGCCAACAGCTAAATGTTGCAGCTTTTCTTCACCACTATATTGGAGAAATAGCTTATGCGATGTTTTGAGAGTGCCCTGACCCCCACGTCACAAGACTGGCTATGCTTTAAGCCAATAGAAAAAGCGAGGCAAATAGAACTGCTTCTGAGCATATTGGATCCACTAGACAAACTTTATGAATTATAAAAATAAAACCAATTTCTTGGATTGATTAGAGAATATGGAAAATTAAGGAGTGGTTCTTTGATAAAGTGGAGGGGTCATGTTGGGCAAAAGCACATGATTAGTGGGTAGCATATCCGTAATAATAGGAATTGTCTACTCTAAATTACATACTTGAGATCATTATTTTTATGGAAAGACCATTCCTTTATATGATATTCGTTTAGGTGTGAAGTTCTTTTTTGGTAAATGAGAAAGTGCAGGCTTTAGAACATGCATCAAAAAGAACATAAAGAATTATCTTTTTTGACCCATGAAATATGTGGAGCCTAAGGAGATTCTTTTTACTTTTCTTCCATTATCTTTTAAAGTTTGTGAAATGAACTAAAAAAATAAACTTACTTCTCTTATATGCATAGATCCACCATCGCCATCCTCAAACTCTACCAGAAGAGATAACCAAAACTCTGTTGAACCTTCATTCACGTGGAAGGCAATGTTCTTCCCTCTGTATTTACATGCGGTACTGCACGCATTGACCATAAATATTACTCAAAAAATAGTTCAATTTTAACATTTGTGCATAAAGAAGACTTAACAAGAAAGAAACTGTACTAAATAGTATACATACCGGCGGTACATGACAGGAATTTGGCCACCGTCCCTGAGAGGGCCACCTTCACTGGCAATAGCCATGCGACCAAAGGCTGCACCGCTGAGGTCAAATTGGGTGTGGCCAATGGGGCAGCCAGGGCACTCATCAGTTACAATAATGGTTACAGCCCTTCTTGAACAAATGCTCATGTCATGGCACCTAACTTTGTAGCAAGCCCCACACCCTTCTCCATTTTTGAACAGCATTGGGCTCACTGCACCTACTCTTGCCTTCAATGGCTTCACATCCACCGGTGTCCCGTACCCACATGCCCCTCCTGCCCACATTCATTTTCCTTTTCTTAAATTATACCAAATAAAATCATACACTTTTTGACATTAAGCAGCACCTTTTCCTTTCTTTTTCATTGAAAATGGCAGCTTAAAAGAACAACTATCAAAATCGGTTCTCAAAATCAATTTTGGACCAAATTCATCCAAAAATATTCATTTTAATCTTCTTGGAAGAAGAAAAAATTCATTGAGATCAAATTACACAGCTCTCTAGGAACTAAACTAACCAAACACAAATACAATGTGAACACACGTTTTCTTGGGCTTTGTGAAAAGAATCAAGGTTTTATTGAGAGAAAAAACCCTGCTGCAAAACAATTAATACAGAGCCAGAAATGGTCATAGGTCCAGAGACTGTACGGTAGACTAAATAAGCTCAATTTCTTGATTACTTAATAAACACTTGCTTGACTCATGCTAATTCTGAGGCAACTCGCTGAGTTACACAAAAATGATAAAACAGAGCAAGCATATTCATAGAGAGAGAGATCCAAACTACAATGCCAAACAAGTAAGAAATTAAAAATTGCAAGTAAAACACCTACCGTCACTACCATCGCCTTCAGGGTTACCGTGCCAGGTAGCGGTCGCCGGAAGCCAATGTAGGTCAGCGACGTGGTGAGGAATCAGCAATTTCTTTTTCTCCCCTGCTAGGTAAGGAAATACTACTTTTCCACTTTAGAAACCCCTTGCTCAAAGGAATATTTAGGTATATTCAAAGGCTAGGTAAATAATGATTATCTCCAAAAATTAAATGAATGTCAACTTTTTAATCAGTTTGACATTCTCCATGAGTGGAATGAGCATCTCTTATATTTCGTTATCTTTTGTGTATTGACTTATTATAGCAGACACTATCATCGAGTGCCAAGAAGAAAAATAGGCATTTTCTTACATAATAAAATGATTTCCTGTTTATTCATTGAATTTTATGCTTTTAAAAGTTTGTTTCCATAATAAAACAAACAGGAATCATGTTTGCTTGTGTTTTTGGCAAAGTTTAGTCAATTATCTACTTTGAACGGAAACATTCCAGTGAATGATTGTTAAGTGGCCGTGTCTCATTATTATCATTTTTATGCATCTTTCTCTCTCTGTTCCCCTTTATAATCCCAGTGTCCTCATAGTGATGGAGTGTTACATGGTTTATCATTAGCTCAATTGAATTGGATATGACTTGAATACGCTATCCATTCTACCATTGAAAAGTTTAGGCATAAAGTTTGTTGCTTTATATGGCAACTTTGTACAATTGGGTAGAATGTTTTGTAACAAATTATCTTGCTTCTTGTATTGCTAGACGTTTGGTAGGTTACTTCATTTTATTGATTTTAATCAACTCTGGACATTGCCAAAGTTGTTATTTTATTTTGGGAATATACCATGGATACTTAGGGAACAGACTCCTTTTTGAGAAAAGTGCAGTTATTTTAGCAGAAGCATCAAGTATATTTTCGACTCTGGGAAATTGAGAATTTGAAAATTCTGGGCAACTATTTAGTTGCAAAAAGATTTTGTGCTTTCATTTTGTAGTTTTCTGCTCTGTTTCTTATTTTTCTAGTTTTGTATTTTTTAATTAGAATTTGAAAATTCTTGGGGCTTGTTTAGTTTTGCAAAATATTCTGGTTTTCATTTCTAGTTTTCCATTTTTCAAAATAGAAACTTGGAAAATTAGAAGACATGTTCAATTTTTTATTTGCTTTCAAGTTTCCTCTATGATAATTGGAGACATTTTGTTTCATCATATAACCCAGAATACTGGAGAATGAACTATAAGATGAAAAGCTTGTGTGTTTCTATAGTTGTTTTATCAATTTTCTTAGCTAACCAAAAGTTTTATTGTTGAATGCTGTTTAGATTGCTTGTCCTTGTTGCACGCCAGTATCCAAGGTCTTTTCTGTTGAAAAATCAAGGTTAGGCAAGTTTGGCAACCAACCAAGTTTGGCAACTAACCAAAACCAAAGTTAGGCAACCAACCAAGTTAGGCAACCAACCAACAATTAGTAAAAAGGGGAAATTTTACAACTATAAATACCCCCCTTAGTTTTAGTTTCATAATCCCAAGCAATTCATTTGCTCTCTTCTCTCTTGTATCATTTAACTTCGTGTTAAATAATATTTAGTAGCATCCGAGGACGTAGGCATAATTGGCCGAACCTCGTTAAAATTCTTTGTTCCTTATTATCTTTATTTTAGCTGCGGTCTTATTTGCTCTATCCGGTGCCTATTTTCCGCAACAAGTGGTATCAGAGCCGAGGTTCTATCTTAGTATGCTCTGTGGTTGCAGTATAGACTGATCTTCCACATCAGAAAAGATTTTTCCTTGGGTTGTTCACGTATACGGTCACTGTTCACGTATACGATCACTGTTCATCTATACGGTTACTATTCACGTGAAATAGTGGAAGCTGATTTTTGAGCAGAGAAGTTCGTGATAGAAGCAATGGCGGCAAAATATGAGATCGAAAAATTCAACGGGAGAAATTTCTCACTGTGGAAATTGAAGATCAAAGCAGTTATGATGAAGGATAATTGTCTAGCGGCAATTAGTCAAAGGTCCGCAGAAATTACAGATGATAAATGGAACGAGATGGATCGGAATGCTATTGCTAATCTTCATCTAGCACTAGCTGATGGAGTGTTGTCCAGTATAGAAGAGAAGAAGACAGCAAAGGAGATATGGGATCATCTCACCAGATTGTACGAGGCAAAATCACTCCACAACAAGATTTTTCTTAAGAGAAAACTATACACTTTACGTATGGCAGAATCCACTTCAGTGACAGAGCACTTAAATACCTTGAATACTCTATTTTCCCAACTCACATCATTGGGATACAAAATAGGGTTAGAAGAACGTGCTGAGATTCTACTCCAAAGCTTACCAGATTCGTATGATCAACTCATCATCAATTTAACAAATAATACGGATTCTCTAGTCTTCGATGATGTTGCAGCATCTATTCTAGAAGAAGAGAGTCGGCGCAAAAATAAAGAAGATAGGCTTGCAAGCTCACAGCATGCAGAAGTCTTGACGGTGATGAGAGGAAGATCAACGGAACGTGGCCCAAGTGGGAGCCACAATCAGGGAAGGTCCAAATCAAGGAGTAAGAAGAACATTAAATGCTACAATTGTGGCAAGAAGGGTCATTTGAAGAAGGATTGTTGGAATCTAAACAAAAAGGATTCCAATCCTCAAGGAAATATGGCAAGTAGTTCCGATGGTGGAGATGCTCTATGTTGTGAAGCAGCAACAACTTATGAAGGCAGAAAAAGATTTGCAGAAGTATGGCTTCTTGATTCAGGAGCAACATTTCACATGACCTCTCGAAGAGAATGGTTCCATCAATATGAACCTATCTCTGGAGGATCTGTATACAGCTGTAATGATCATGCCTTGAAGATTGTTGGTGTTGGAACTATTAAGCTGAAGATGTATGATGGTACAATTTGTACTATTCAAGATGTACGGCATGTGGAGGGCCTAAAGAAGAACCTGTTGTCTTTAGGACAATTGGATGACTTGGGGTGCAAGTTCAGTGGTGAGAAAGGGATCTTGAAGATATCAAGAGGAGCGCTTGTCCTTATGAAGGGAGAAAAGATAGCTGCAAATTTATACATGATAAAGGGAGAGACTTTGCAAGAAGGAGATGCATTTGTTGCCACAAGCAGTCCAAGTGAAAAGTGTGCAATGTCTTGGCACAAGAAACTTGGGCATATGTCCGAACAAGGAATGAAGATTCTTGCAGAGAGGAATCTACTTCCAGGTCTCACAAAGGTCTCACTATCCTTTTGTGAGCATTGTATTGTCAGCAAGCAGCATCGATTGAAGTTCAACACATCAAATTTTAAAAATAAATCCATTTTAGAATTGGTTCATTCTGATGTACGGCAAGCACCAGTATCATCCCTAGGAGGAGCAAACTACTTTGTGTCGTTTATCGATGATTACTCCAGGAGATGTTGGGTGTTTCCTATCAAGAAGAAAGCAGATGTGTTTCCAGTCTTCAAATCTTACAAAGCGCGGGTGGAACTTGAATCTGGCCAAAAGATCAAGTGTTTGAGGACGGATAATGGAGGAGAATACACCAGTAGAGAATTTGATGAATTATGTAAACAAGAAGGCATCAAAAGACAATTCACCACGGCATACACTCCTCAACAAAATGGAGTGGCAGAGCGGATGAACAGAACTCTGTTGGAAAGAACAAGAGCAATGATGAGAACTGCAGGCTTAGATAAGAAGTTCTGGGCGGAAGCGGTCAACACTGCCTGTTATGTGGTGAATCGAGCTCCATCAACTGCAATTGAGTGTAAGACACCAATGGAGATGTGGGCTGGAAAACCGGTGGATTATTCAAACCTTCATGTATTTGGAAGTCCTGCTTATGTGATGTACAATGTCCAAGAAATTACAAAACTGGATCCAAAATCCAGAAAATGCATATTCTTGGGATATGCTGAAGGAGTCAAGGGGTATCGCCTGTGGGATCCCACTACCCACAAGGTTATTGTCAGCAGGGATGTTATCTTTATAGAAGATAAAGATCAAGAGCAAGAGCAAGCAGAAAGTGAAGAAAAGTCAGAGACTACAAAAGTATATGTAGAAGGAGAATCAGAAACCAATGATTCTTCTGAAGCTGTACCAGAACAGGAGCCAGTCGAATCTGAAGTTCCAACTAATTGGCGATCAACTCGCACAAGAAGGTTACCCAATTGGCACTCAGATTACATTATGGAGGGTAATGTTGCATATTGTCTTCTAACTGAGGATGGAGAGCCATCAACTCTCCAAGAAGCAATGACTAGTTCAGATGTATCTCAGTGGATGGCAGCAATGCAAGAGGAAGTTGAAGCTCTTCATAAGAATAAGACATGGGATTTGGTGTCACTACCGCAAGGGAGAAAACCTATAGGCAATAAATGGGTTTACAAAATCAAGCAGAATGGTGATAATCAAGTTGAGAGATATCGTGCTAGATTGGTGGTCAAAGGGTATGCTCAGAAAGAAGGAGTTGACTTTAATGAAATATTTTCACCTGTGGTTCGTCTCACTACTATTCGAGTAGTCCTTGCAATGAGTACAACTTATGACTTGCATTTTGAGCAGTTAGATGTGAAAACTGCATTTCTTCATGGAGATCTTGAAGAAGAAATTTATATGCTCCAACCAGAAGGATTTGAAGAAAAAGGAAAGGAGAACTTGGTTTGCAGATTGAACAAATCTCTGTACGGTTTAAAACAGGCGCCAAGGTGTTGGTACAAGAGATTTGATTCCTTTATCATGAGCCTTGGATACAGCAGACTAAATGCAGACCCTTGTGCATATTTCAAGCGGTTTGGTGTAGATGATTTCATTATCTTGCTGCTGTATGTGGATGACATGTTGGTAGCAGGCCCCAACAAAGATCGCATCAAGGAGTTAAAGGCTCAATTGGCTAGGGAATTTGATATGAAGGACTTGGGATCAGCAAACAAGATTCTAGGGATGCAAATTCACCGAGACAGAAATAATAGGAAGATATGGCTTTCTCAAAAGAATTATTTGAAGAAAATCTTGCAACGTTTCAACATGCAAGATTGTAAGCCGATTTCTACCCCACTTCCTGTTAATTTCAAGTTATCCTCAAAGATGAGTCCTAGCAATGAAGAAGAGAGGATGGAGATGTCTCGAGTACCGTATGCATCAGCAGTGGGAAGTTTAATGTTCGCTATGATATGTACAAGACCAGACATTGCACATGCAGTGGGAGTGGTTAGTCGATACATGGCGAATCCTGGTAGAGAGCATTGGAATGCTATTAAAAGGATTCTCAGATACATAAAGGGAACCTTGGATGTTGCATTATGTTATGGAGGATCAGACTTTATTGTCAGTGGATACGTTGATTCAGATTATGCTGGTGATCTTGATAAAAGCAAATCTACTACAGGTTATGTGTTTAAACTTGCTGGCGGAACTGTAAGCTGGGTTTCAAAACTGCAATCAGTTGTGGCCACGTCAACAACAGAAGCAGAATATGTAGCAGCTACACAAGCTAGTAAAGAAGCAGTATGGTTAAAAATGCTATTGGAGGAACTCGGGCACAAACAAGAGAAACTTTCTTTGTTTTGTGACAGTCAGAGTGCTTTGCATCTTGCAAGGAATCCAGCATTTCATTCGAAGACCAAACACATAAGGGTTCAGTACCACTTCGTTCGTGAAAAAGTGGAAGAAGGAACAGTAGATATGCAGAAAATTCATACTAAAGATAACCTAGCAGATTTCATGACAAAGGCAATCAATACTGACAAGTTTTTATGGTGTCGATCTTCTTGCGGCCTGATGAAGACATAAGCAACATGAAGAGAGAAAGAAGAGTGTGAAGATATGATTGATGCTCAATCAAATCTTCAAGTGGGAGATTGTTGAAAAATCAAGGTTAGGCAAGTTTGGCAACCAACCAAGTTTGGCAACCAACCAAAACCAAAGTT
Source organism: Excoecaria agallocha (assembly GCA_037975025.1). NCBI lineage: Eukaryota > Viridiplantae > Streptophyta > Magnoliopsida > Malpighiales > Euphorbiaceae > Excoecaria > Excoecaria agallocha. Next base: position 542,821 of record JBBPFJ010000071.1, on the reverse strand, counting down.
AGGCAACCAACCAAGTTAGGCAACCAACCAACAATTAGTAAAAAGGGGAAATTTTACAACTATAAATACCCCCCCTTAGTTTTAGTTTCATAATCCCAAGCAATTCATTTGCTCTCTTCTCTCTTGTATCATTTAACTTCGTGTTAAATAATATTTAGTAGCATCCGAGGACGTAGGCATAATTGGCCGAACCTCGTTAAAATTCTTTGTTCCTTATTATCTTTATTTTAGCTGCGGTCTTATTTGCTCTATCCGGTGCCTATTTTCCGCAACATTTTCATGATATCTAAGAAATTAACATGGACTGTGATGATATAATTAAAAGATTAAGCACAAATTAAAACTAGAAAGAGGGATTAACTTTCCTGGAGTTATGTGGCTCTTTTAATATAAAAATCTCTTGGTGTTTAGTTTAGGGGAAGAAAAGATAGAAATAGAAAAGTTAAATGATGTGCCAAAGAATGTAAGAAATACGATGTTAATTGGCTGGTTGGATTCAAAGCTAAGCTACATTGTTGTTGCTATAATTGCTTTTGAAGTACCATGTGTTTTAACTAATAAAACAACGCCATAGCATCTAACATATGGCTGTAAAGTAGAAAGCATAAAAAACTGTTGTCTAAATTCCTTGAAAGATACTTGCAAGGAAAAAAATCTGCTTTCTAGTTCTCTTGGAAAATTTCTGAAAGTAGTTATACTTTTCCACTATTAAATAAGCCTTAAATTTAAACTAAATCAACTCTATGTCTGGTTACCTGGTCTTGTGGAAACTGTAGGGAGAAAATGGGATCCTACTAATGTGATATTATGAATTTTAGATATGGTTGCAATATATCCCACTAGTAATAAAATTTAAGTATGGTTGCTTTTTGGAATGGATAATTGAAACTTATTTGTGTGAATTGTTCTGAAAAAATTCAGAGCTAAATTGGAATCTGAGACTGTTAGAATGGACATTTTTTTCTTGGCATTGAACGGTCTTTTTCATTATTTGTTACTACACTATTCTTTTCATTTGCTATGTTTCTATTTTCATTTCCTTTTTGTTTGATTTTGCTTCCATTTCCTGCTCTTACTTGGTTTTAGCATGCTGAATTGCATTCTGTCTTCTATTCTATTTCAGTGGAGAAAGGGCTTGAAGCTTAGTGGTGAAACTGCTGTTGAAAAGATTACTTTGGATGGTGTACGTGGTTTGCGTACCATGCTGAGTGCAACAGTAAATGATGTATTATACTACATGAGCCCTATCAATTGTCAAGATATTATTAACTCAGTGCGTACTTGATCTCTAATTTCATCTCTTCCTTTTTGTTCTTCATTATCCCAGATTAAGCTATTTGAATTACTCAAATGCATCTTTTTATCTGGTTATTTGTTATGAATAATAAAATAGTTAATTAATGTTTATTTTCTACGTTAAATTAATTTACTTATTCTTTTTCTGGGTTTGGTTATTACTGAATTTAATTTATTGATTAGAAAAAGAGTTAAAGCTAAATTTGAGATTTTATATTGTTTATTATCTTTCAAATCCAAATATGAAGACTTGCAAGGGCTGAAGTTGAGAAAGATATTGTTAATCTTTTTCTTTGAACAGTCTTTGGTGTTGTTGTTGCTTCACATATCTATTGATTACTTCATCTTGGTATTTCTTGCAGGGGCTGAAGTTGAGAAAGATATTCAAATTCAAAAGAGTACCCTTCTTGCAGTTGGGCAGGTAATATCACTTTTTTAAATTTGCTTCATTTTCACTGATTGAAGGAATGCAAGATAAACAAAGCCTCATGAGAATATATTTGTTCCAATGATTATTTTTCTTTTCCATCTTCAATTTCTGGTTTATTAATAATCAAATCCCTTGCTGGCCCTATGTAATTTATTATGGATTTGCTTATAGGCAATTGTTCATATCTTTTTTTAAAATGATCAATGTGGCAATTTTATAGTGAAAGTGCAGTTCTTACTGTATTTAGTTAAGTTATTTTTTTTTTTGTATTTAGTCAAGTTATACAAATACTGATCAGATGTTCAAGATCAACAATTAGAAGATCAAGTTCTAATAATGACATTGGGTGGAGTTCTTGCTTATCTGCAATCAATCGCTACACAACTATATGAACTAAAAGTAGTTGACATTATATAAACTTTTTATGACTTTTAATTGTTACTGTTATATATGGATGTATTATTTTCGATATATTATTAACAATGTTATATACTTGTAAATAACAATTTATTAATTAATATATATATTTTTATATTAAATGTTGAGTGAATTTAAATTTGTTATTTTTTAGTTTTTTATTTATCATTTAAATAATAAAATTTTCGTATTAAATTAAGAAAATAAAAAATTTCATATCAACATTCAATGAGGATAAATTTCATGCTGAATTTAGCAAGAATAATAGTCATAAAATGCATGCTAAAATTTAGCGACAATTTAGTGAGGACTAAATCCTCATAAAATTTAGCGAGGATTAAAGTTAGTGAGGACTTTAATCCTCGCTAACCTTGCAAAAGTTATTCCTCGCAAAATTTAGAATCCTCGCAAAAGTTTATTCATCGCAAAACTTAGAGAGGACTTTAATCCTTGCAAAAGTTAGCGAGGAATAAATCCTTGCAAAACTTAGTCCTCGCAAAACTTAAATTCAGCTAAGATGACTTTTGTAACAAAATTTTTGTCCTCGCTAAACTGATTTAGCGACGAAAAATCATCATTTAGTGAGGACTATTGTCCTCGCTATTTTGCGTTTTTTTTGTAGTGTTCGACATGTCAGCTAGATTTTTCGGAGTATCCCTTTTCAGAAACTAATCACAGTGATTTTGTTGTATACATTTACAAATTTCAGCGATTTTTATGAAAAAAATTATTAATATTACGAAATTAGCCACAAATTCAGTAACTAAGGGTGAAACTAACTCCCCATAGGGCCATAGCTCAATGAATAAAACTATAAAAGGAACATTGAAAAGGAAATAGTCGCAATAATGCATGAAGTTGATAGGAGGAAAGAAATAAAAAAAAGCAATTCAAAGAAATTAATTAGTTTGAGCTTTTAACTCGGATGAGAAAAGTGCAGATATATCATAGAACTATAGAATTAAATAGAGAAACTAATCGAAAAATTAGCAGAATCGCAGTGATGATGATAAATTTATTTTGTTAATCAAAATTTAATTTATAACTAACTTTATTTTTATTTTTAAATTGTAGGTGATGTTAAATTTACAATATAATTCCGGTTAATATTTTTAAATGAAAATTATTAATATTTTATGTTTTTGAAAAATAGATTTAGTTTAAGATAAGATAATTAATTTGTCATTCGGATTTATTTAACTGATTGTTTACATTTTTTTTACTCTATGAAGCATGTAATTTTTTTGAAAAGGTAAAATATATAAATTTTAAAAAAATAATATTGTTAGGTACCGACATATATATTATGACTCAGTTAAAAAATTGTGTTCACATAATTTGTATTTAAAATTGATAATTGACAATTTTTTTGTATATTTTTTGTTTATATTTAGAAATTATTTTTAAATTGTAAGTGTTGTTAAGTTTGCAATATTTTTTCGGTCAATATTTTTAAAGGTGAATTATTATTATTTTATTTATTTTGAAAAACAGCTTTGATTTAAGCTAAGATAATTAATTTGTACATGTTATTTTATGGTTTATTCAGATAAATTATGAACAACTTATTACTCTACAAATCTTAATGAATAAATTAATTTGCACTTGCAGCAGATATATTAAAAAATAATTCAAAAAATGTAACATAGGTTGTCATTTTTTATCAGGCCGAGGCCCACTCCCCACTAAAAAATTAACCTGCAAAACAATGCCGTTTTGACACCTGAAAACGGCAAAATAGGTTGGCATTTTCTATCACATCAAAATTTTAATTATTTTTACTGTAGCACCGGGAATCTAATAACTTTACAAAATAAGCTCAAATCTAAAAAAACCCCTCATATCATTGCAATGCAATTTAAAAGAAAGTTTACATCTTAGAACAAATCACCCTCTTCCAACTCCATCTCATCACAAGCAAGTGGAGAAAAATGATATACGATGTTAGGATATTGAGTATCAGCAAGAGGAATCTCAGCATGTTGAGTATCAACAGGGATTGCTTAATATAGAGTTAATTGCAGCTACAACCTACATAATCAAGGTAATATGAAAAGTTATCGAGCATTTAAAATAATAACTTCCAGTACAATTAAAATACAGCCCTTTTGCTTAAAAAAGAAGGAATAAACCAAAGAAAATTGCATTAGTCTGACTGGTCCATGCAAATGAAAGATGCCATGTGCGTAGCATATTGATCAGTTTGGACGGTTTTGGAGGTTTGGAGAGGTAGTCTGGGATGGGGTTCAAGATAAGATTCCTAATATTATTTGTTTCTTCTGATAGGCTCATGGGATGATGATATGTTCGTGTCCTTGGAATCTGTATCTGATTCACCAAGATCTGGAGTTCAGTCAATATCTATTTTTCTTTTTTCCTTGATCAGGATTGGATTTATCTTTTGATGTTTATTTGAAAAAAAAAAATTAAATTTTTGGTGTTATAGTAAAAAATTTAGCAAATTAGGGTATTAAAAAAGGCACCCAAATCACCTTTTTATGTCAGCATAGGCCCTATAGAGCAAGTGCAAAATTTTGTATAAAAAATGACAATCTAATATACCGTTTTTTATTATTCATAAAATAGCACTGTTTAATTTCGTATACGGAGATAGATGTGAAAAAATATGTTGTGGGACCCGTATGCTGAAAAAGGGCACCTAAGATTGCCATTTTCATACAATTTCTCTTAAAAAGAATAGTGTACAGTGTTGTGGACCCCACATTAGGAAAAGAAAATGAAAAGGTTGGAAGACGGGAAGCAGTAATGGTTGGGGATTTACTGTTTACTGAAACGGTGTCAATGCCTATTTGATCATCTCTCTTTAAAAACCACTACCTATTAACCCTATTTTTTTCTGATATTTAGCTGCTATAGTCTGTAAGAAATATTTGGTATTTAAAATATTTGATTAATTAAATACTAGTAAATCCAAAAATTCATGACATTCTTTTTTTTTTTTTGTGAAAAGAAACAATATATCTTTTAAATTCAATTCAAACAATATTTTAGTTATGAAATAACTAAAAAATAGTAACCAAAATTATTTTACAAGTATATATATGCGATTGATAATTTAATTATAATTAATACATTTGAACTTTGCAATTTACCACCTTGATTATATCTTTTAAATAAAACCTTTGTCTCTTAAATACCAACAATTTATCTTTTAAATTCAATTCAATTTGAAACAATAAACTTTGCGATTTCCAGACCCAGTAAGACAAAACCTCTCGTCACGAGACCTAATATAAACAAGCAAACAATATACAAAATGTCAATTTATATTTTATATGATGTGATAATTATTATCAAGAATTGGACAGTTGCTTGTTTTTATTCATAAATAAATAAATAAATAACTTATTTTATTTGAAAAGAGGGCTGTGAAAATTAACAAAGGATTTTTAAAGTTCATAATTTTGATTAAAAAAAAAGAGTTTATAATTTTGCGATAATCATTAAATTACCAACTTACATAAATTCATAAGACAATCCCATGGTGATATGAATAAGTAATTAAGTACTAATATTATTTTTTTAACTATTAAGAAATAAGTTATTGGTGTTTTAACTGAAATATTATATATATAACACTTTCATTAACAAAATAAAAAATATATATGTAAAATATAAACAAAAATGCACAAAAATAATCAAATTATTTTAAAAAATCTTTAACAAGCCATTGCGAAGTCCACGTGCATACCGAATTATTAGTCATTTGTTTGATTCAAAAAAAAAAATTATTAGTCATTTGTTTGGTATATATACCTATATTTTCAACTTTTATTTTTTATGGGACCCATATAATTTATTTCTCTAACACATATCAATATCATGCAAATAGTGACGGAAATAAAAGAGAGACAATAAAAAAGAAATTATTTCTATTATTCCACAATTTTTGTCCATTTTTCTTTTTAGTTCTTAACAAAATATAATGTATTTTTTTACTCACATCGTATATGATTTTATTTTACTAATTACAATTTAATTTTTTTATATTTTGTTGTTAACCATAATTTTTATAATTTCAATAATACTTAATTACTCGCTCTATATTTTAGAATGGATACAATAGATTTGTAATAAACAAAAGAATTTTGTCTATTAACCATAATAAATATTTTTTTTACGGAGAGAAAATAAAAAGCAGGAATTTGAATCTGAAAAAAAAAAAGAATGTCATGAATTTTTGGATTTACCAGTATTTAATTAACCAAATATTTCTCACAGACTGTCGCAACCAAAAACCGAAAAAAAAGGAGAGAAAAGGGCAGGGTTAATAGGTAGTGGCTTTTAAAGAGAGATGGTTAAAGAAGCATTGACACCGTTTTAGTGAACAGTAAATCCCTAACCACTTTTACTTGCCCTCTTTTTAGGGTTAATTTCACTGGTAGTTACTAAAGTTTGTTAATTGTAACGATGTGGTCATTTTTACTTCGATTTGTAACGAAAAGATCACTTAACTTTTATTTTATACTTTAAAAGTCACTTAAACTGGAATTACGAAAATCAGACATCGGCATGTGTAATACATGCGTAACATCAGTACACGTCAGTAAAAACTAACACATCAGCAGCTTACTCACTCCCTACGTGGCATAACATAAAATAAAATAAAATCAAAAATTATTTTTAACTCATCTACTCCTCTCCTTCTCTTTCATTGCCCCCTTTCGATCTCCATCACCTGAAAAACCAGAACTACCACCTCACTCATCCGCCGTTAACCTCTTCCCCTCTCTCTCCTTTGCATCTTTTTGCTTCTCTTCAATCCCTGCAGCCTTTGAAGCTTCAATAATTTTCTCATCCATGGAAACTTCATCTTTTCCTAATGAAATTGCTCTAATTTTCTTCTCTCCAACCTCTTCATTTACTGTAACTTGATTATTCTTGAACGAAATCTTTGGTTCTACTGGCACACTATTTTGCACTGAATTAAAATTTCTATTTACGCCATCTATTTTCTCTTAGGTTTCAGATTCAACTTTCTCCCTTAGAATTGAAATGTTAGCAAACCTAAAAGAATTTCAAGGTATATCATTTAAAATTGAATTTTTGGAGAAATTTTTAGTCAAGACAGAGAAGATCTGTACAAAAATGAACTTGAAACCCACAACAATGGAGGTTTCATTCAACCCAAAAGCTACTTTTTGAAGAATGGAAGGCTGGATTTAAATACCCGGATAGAAAAAAATGCAAGGAAGATTATGGAAGATGAGAAAGTGAAGGAAAAAGCAAGAAATCTTGTTGATTTGAAAGAGAATCTTCTATGCCTCTCCATTGAATTATGCTCTTTAGTTTCTCAGTTCTAAGTGAGATATGAATTCACTAAGGAAAAAAGGAAGTCAAAGATAGTCGGTTGAGATTTGGTATAAAAAAGAATTCATACATCGTATGCATTAAGGAAAGAAGAAAAAAAAATTGATAATGGCAAAGACCATTGAAAGAGAAAGACTCCTAGATAATGAGGCGGTAGTTCTGGTTTTTTAGGTGATGGAGATCGAGAGGGGGCGATGAGAGAGAGTGGGAGACGAGGACGAAGGGGCAGATGTGCTAAAAATGATTTCTGATTTTAATTTTTTACGTTATGCCACGTAGGTAGTGAGTAATCTGCTGGCGTGTCATTTTTTGCTAACATATACTGATATTACACATGTGTTACACTCGCCGATATCTGATTTTCGTAATTTCGATCTAAGTGAATTTTATGTTACAAAATAAAAGCCAAGTGATTTTTTTGTTACAAATCGAAAGAAAGTGACCGAATCGTTACAATTAACAAACTTTAGTGACCACCAATGAAATTAACCCCTCTTTGCATTTTCTTTTCCTAATATGGACCCCACAACACTATACATTATTCTTTTAAAAAAATGGTATGAAAAACGACAACCATAAGTGCCATTTTTCAACATGTGGGTCCCACAAAATTTGTCACATCTGTCTCCATGTACGAAGTCAAACGTTGTTGTTTTGTGAATAGTAAAAAATGGCACATTAGATTGCCGCTTTTTATACAAAATTTTGCACTTATTTTGTGAGGTCCATGCTAACGTAAAACGGCAATTTGGGTGCCTTTTTTAACACCCTAATTTGCTAAATTCTTTTACTGTGACACTAAAAATCTAATTTTTTTTCAAATAAACACCAAAATAAATAAAAAAAATCCCATCATGATTAGGATGAAATTCCTTTCTAAAAGCAAGGATAAACTGTTACAATACTTTCCTCAGTCATGGCTCATGGGCTCTTTTTTCTAATAAAACTCCAGCTTATGAAATATATATATATATATATATATATATATATATATATATATATATATATATATATATATATATATATATATATATATATATATATATATATATATATCTTGAATAAAGGTGGATTTAGAACTGAAATGCATAAAAAGATTTGTGTGCTAAGATGTTAGCTTAATAGATTTGCATTTACCAGAACTTGATTTTATAATAATTTATTTTAATACTTAAACTTTAACAATGAAATATTGAGAACTTATATTTGTTAATTTTATAAATAATAAATTCAAATTTACACCGTTTTTGAAAAATTAGAACACATGAGTACATGACACTCAATTTGAATTATTGTATACAAAAATTTATTTTAAAATGGATAGAAATCTAATTATATTAATAGAAGTTTATTAGAACTCTAACACAATATTAGTACCCTACAAAAAACAAAAATACAGAATAATGACAAAAATTAGTGAAGACAATAAAATTTTTTTCTAATTGCACCATATAGCGACAGAAAAAAAATATTGTGACAATTTAACGATTACTTAATCTTATTGTCGCTAATCTTGGAAGCCAAAATTTTGGCCCAAAACATAGTGTTGACATAGTAAGGACATAACCCTCGCTAGGACTGTAGTCATTGCCAATAAACCTTGCTAATACTCAATTCATGTTATAGACGAGGTTTGAATTAATTAGTGAGGAGCTAATTCTCGCTAATTTAGCAAGGACTATGGCTCTCGCCAATTTAGTGAGGATTATTCCCTCGCTGATACTCAATTTATGTTGGATGTGAGGTGTTAACTAATTAGTGAGGGCATAACCCTCGCTAATTTAGCTAGGACTATGGTTCTCACCAATTTAATGAGGACTACTCCCTCGCCAATGCTTAATTTATATTGAATGTGAGGTTTAACTAATTGGTGATGGCATAATCCTCGCCAATTTAGCAAGGTCTATGGTCCTCATCAATTTAGTAAGGATTATTCCCTCACCAATGCTCAATTCATATTGGATGTGAGGTTTAACTAATTAGCGAGGACATAATCCTCTCTAATTTAGCGAGGACCAATTTAGTGAGGATTATTCCCTCGCCAATTTAATCTTTATGCAAATGGGTTCCTAAGAGAAATCTTATGCTAATACTATCAACTTGAAAACACAAAGTTTGCCGATTAACCCCGTCGATAAAATCTTCTCTACTGAAAATATATTATTACCCTATAATAAAATAATAAAAAAATCAACACAAAGACAAATATGTATATATATACACACATATAAAGAATTTTCTGTCTCTTATATCACCCTAATAACCCACTTGTAGGCTTGCATTAGATGAGTCTGTTTTATAAAAAATATTTTTTTTTTGTATAAAGTTTTATAAAACCTTAATAGCTTGTCTCATATATATTTGACTTAATTTCTGTATATAATATGAAAATCTAAATGTTGACGTAGAGCTACTAATTAAAATTAAAAAACTAGGCATATATTTACTCCGTCTCAATATTTGTGATGTTGGAGCAAAGGGTTCTTTTTTGGTTCTTTTGAAGTTTTTGCTTTTTTATTTATTAAATTTCTGCATGTTTTGCTGACAATAACCTCATTATAGATCTCAAAAACTTTGCATATGCATTTTTTTAAGACTTGTAAATCATGTGGGTCTCAAAGACCTTGTTCAATTGTAAGCTAAGATTTTTTTTAAGTCCATCTATTAGCATGCTTTGTTATACAATGTGCATTACTAGATGTATAATGATATTATTTTATCATTTTTATTTACACTAGAAGAAAATAGCTTTGATATTAAAGGTTTGCATGTCTATTTCCCAATCTGTCCTTATTTTCTCCTCTACTTCTTTGTACTTTTTTGCTGAAACATCTGAGGTAGCAAAAATAGCTAACAATTTCATCTCTTTGTACTTTATTCAGTTCTAGCCACATGGAATTTGGTCGATTTAGGTTGATTTAAATAAAAAAATTGTTGTTGAGATTTGTTATGCTGAAATCTGATGTTGCTATTTTTATGTTTAAACATGGGTTGGTAATTCTAATCAAGGATAATTAAGAACAAAATGGTAGTTTTTATTTAATTTGCTTATTTTGTTGATCATGGTTCTATCCATCAAGTATATTTTGAATCACTACTGACATTAAATGTAGCTATACAACTTTTGATTATAGTGTAGTGGGATTATGTGTATGTACATGTGCATGTGTTAACATTAGAAGTTCAATGGTACCATGCATAGTGCTTCCATTTGGTCACAATAAATTTATTGCTATAAGCTAGAATAATAAGCATATAACCATATGTGAGTGCTAAAAATAATGGGCTTTATTGTATTTTGGGCTTTGATGGAGAAGTGCTAAATTCAATTTTTAATTGGCCATTTAATTGGTGCAGCAGATGCAGATGCAACAGTAACTTTTCTAGCAATGGATTGAGGAGCAAATGCGTCTATTCACATCTCGTACTGACCAAACTAATGGCTCAAATGTTTCACCACATGATCCACGTATTGGGTCATAAATACTATTTTATCCACATTATAGTTATAAGTATATATTAATTAGGACATCTTGCATATTATTTGTTATTGCTATATATGCATGTATTATTTTGGATATACTATTAACAATGATGTGTACTTGTAAATAAAAATTAATTAATTAATTAATATATATATGTATATTAAATATTGAGTTGTCTATAAATACAAAATTTGTTATTTGTGGTTTATTGTTTAAATAATGAAATTTTCATATTAAATTAAGAAAATAAAAAAAGTTCTTGCTAAATTTAGGAAAAACATTGTCATCATAATATTCATGCCAATTTAGCAAGGACAAATTTCATGCTAAATTTAGTAAGAATAATATTTGTCACAAAAATGCTTGTTAAACTTTAGCAAGTAACTTGTCTTTGCTAAAATTTAACAACAACTTTCGTCCTTGGTAAAATTTAGCAAGAAATTTGTCCTCACTAAAATTTAGCCATAACATTTATCCTCGCTAAAATTTAGCGAGTACAATGTTGTCGCAAAAATCATGCCAAATTTAGCTAGAATAATATTTGTCACAAAAGTGTATACTAAAATTTATCAAGGAAATTGTTATCGCTAAAATAATAGAGAGAACTAAGGTCTTTTACAGGAAAAACCTATTGCATTTGAGAGATAAACCAGCTCAATTTCGCTTCACAATTACATGTGACAATGATGTTATCAACTTAAACTAGGACATATAATAGGATAGCATCTTGACTAAAAATGAATAATGAGTGATCAGCCCAAGAGCTGTAGAACCCAAGTGACACCAAAAATTCAGATAGGTGTGAAACTGGGCTCACGGAGCTTGCTTGAGACCATAGAAAGAGTGATGAAGTTTACACATAATCTGGACATCGCGGATCAACAAATCTAGTAGGTTGCTCCATGTATAATTTCGTATCAACAAACCCATGTAAAAAGGCATTGGAAATGTCCAGTTGTCTGATTTGCCAAGAGTGAGTGGTGGCCAAGGCAATAACAGTATGAATGGTAGTAAACTTGACCACGAGTGAAAATATCTCAGCATAATCGACGCAAAAACTCTTGAGTGTATTCTTTCGCCACCAACCAAGCCTTGAAATGTTCTATACTCCCATCAAATTTCCTTTTGATATGGTAGATTCACTTGTTACTGATGACATTTTTGTTTGAAGGTCGAGGGACCAACAACCATGTGCCATTGGTGAGTAGAGCTTCTAATTCATTGTGCATGGCATCTCTCCATACTTGATATTTCTTTGCTTGAGTAATGGTTTTTGGTTCAATGGTGGGTGAATTACAAGGGAGGTGTGGGCAAAATTGGCTTAGCGGTAAGTAAGGGTAGTGGGTCAAAGTTGCATGTGGTGGGTATGGGTTATGGGTGAGGTCGTTGGTTTTTATAGATTTGGGTATTCAGTGAGGTCTATAAATAATTTTAGACCAGGGATTTGAGAAGTTGGATTAGAATGATGATCATTATCGGATTGGGTGCTAGAAGTTAGACTGGGATTTAAGTTAGGTGTGTATGGATTAAGATAAGAAGGAGATGAAGATAAGGGAGTAAAAGAGGTAGATAAAGTAGGAATAAAAGTCAGACTTAGGAATTTTCTCAAGACTTTGGTAAATATATCAAATGCATGAAATGTGAACAATTTATCACTATGAAACTGTCTATTAAGAAAAGTTGGGCTATTAAATTTTTTATTACTTTGGACTATGTCGATCATAGAAAGATTAAGTTAAAATTTAGGCATAAAGGGGTTGAGTATATTTTTGGTTTTGAGGAAATAAATGAGTGGTTTAGGTTTCCCTTAAATGGACATACTTTTATGCCTCAACAATTTATTGACTCTGATGTGTGGAAAAAATTGACTGGATTGAATCATTTTGATAATAAGAATTCTACCAATAGGCAAATTAAAAATGATGTCTTTCTATTATTTTATAAATTTTTATGCCATGCATTGTTTGGTAGGGTAGAAAGTAACAAAGTCTAAGCAAATGACTTGTTTGTGTTGTCTCTAGTGCAAGCTAAGAAGATTCCTTGTTTAATTGATTTTATTTTTGATGGATTGTACCATGCCTCCATTGCCAAAATCAAAATTGTGGGCATGGGTCATATGGTAACTGGAATTGTGTTAGGATGTTTAGAAAAATTGTAGGATTTTGAGCTTGAGAAGAATGAAATCGTGACTATGATGGATGTCAAATTTCTACGGAATTCCACTTGTTGAAGTGAGGTGGCTATCCCCCTGCATTTTTTCTCCTATAAAAAGCGTTGTGGCAGGTCTGGATATGGGAGAGGTAAAGCCCCTGCCACTGATGATGCTGATACTATAAGTGTATGTGAGGATGATGAAGAGGAAGAACCTAAGATTTTGTCTACTGCTGCTGGAGGGAGTTCAGCAGGATGGTAGCAAGTTTTGGATCGGTTGGACAAAATGGATGAGTCCAACAATGATTTAGTGGTCAAGGTGGATAACATAAAAGCCACCATGAAAGCCATGCATAAGAGTTACAAGAGTTTGAGTCGGAAGTTACTGTCCTTTTTCAGAAAGAATAATGTAGATTTCAGTCCTTCTCTACCGGATTCGCCTAGCGGAGCTCAATAAGGAAAGTCCTTTACTCTTTTTTTATTTTTTGTTTTTTGTTTATGTTTATGCATTTTTGTTTTTGTTTTGTTTATGCTATAGTTTTGAGTTTTTGTGATTTGCTTTCCTTATGTTGTTTTGTGTTTTGTTTGTGTATTGTTTTTTGCATAATAGGGACATGGTGTCCTTCAAGTGTGGGGAGGTGTGTATATGTCATGTGTTATGTTGTATTTAGTATGTTTGCATGTTATATGTATGTTAGTATTGTTAGTATATTTGTGTTGTTAGGTTAGTATGTTTATGTTGTTATTATATGTATGTTAGATGTTTAGGTTGTTTGTGAGTTTGTATAGTTTTGGAGCTTTTGTATTTGATGCATATTTGGTAGCATGTACATGAGATAGCTTGAATTTTTCAATTGTTGGTCTAGTTAGCAAAATTATTGAGGAATATCATTGGTTATTTTACTTTGACATCTTTATGTGCATAGTTAGAGGGTCATGACTTAGCAAAATACTTTAGTATAGGTTCTTTTTAAGTTTTTTTATCTTTTCAGATGTAAATATGATTAATTTGGTAAATTATTGCTTAGGGTAATTTGACCTATGGCTAAGTGAGCTTTTGAAGCCTTTTACATTGATATTTTTCTTTGTATGAGAGCCTTGGTATGCCATATCCTCTAAAACTTATTTTTGGTAAACTTTGAGATTACATTTACTGTGAATTTTTGCATGAGAAATGACAAGGGCGCTAAAGATTAACCAATTTTAATTTGCTTAAATAACTAATCCTTTTAACTTTAGGTAGCCAATTTTGAGCATTAAACCAATTTTTGTTGTTAAGCACATAATTAGCCTTAATCCATTTTTGAACAATAGACCATTTCTTTTGGCACCCTTTTTGTGGAGAGGATTAGTGTTGCTATGTCATTTGAGACAATATTGTTTAGTGTAGGCATGATGTTAGTTGGCTCCCTTTTGCTTATAAGTCTACTAATATAAAAGAAAAAACAATAAGCTAGTTCATGTAGAAAGAGAGAAAAAAAAAAGAAAGAAGAAAGAAAAGAAAGTCAAGAAAAAAATTAGAAAAAAAAGAAAAAAAGTTGTTAAGAAGGAAACTAGTGGAAGATGTGGACATTAATAAGGGATTTAGAATAGTAAGTTAAAACTTCATTGGATCATGTTATGCCTTGATTATAAGTCTCTTTATGATATGGTAATTACTTTTCTTCTACACATAATGAGCTACTTAACCAAATTTATCCTACCTTTACCTAAGCTACGTTACAACCTTGAATAAGACCCTTTGATTTCATGTATTTAACTTGTGCTAATAGTGAAGATATTTACTCATTTACAAGCTTATAGTATATAATGGCATATTAAAGGAAAAAGCAGAACACTAACCCCTAAACATTTTGAGTGAAGTAAGAATAAGTGTTTGAGTGAGAGTTACTTTAGGCGATGTTTTGTATGAAATGATCTATACATGTGTTAAGACATTTAATTCTTAAGTGCTTATATTCTTGTGCTTTGCAACTTCATGATTTTCTAAATGCATATGGTTGTTGAAATTGGATAAACAACGGTATTCTTTGAGAATTTGCAAATTTAGACTAATATATTGAGAGATGAAGGTTGTTTCATGTTGTTTTCAAATGTTTGTCAAGTATGAATGCAAGCTCCATAATTATGTTAATGTTTTGTGTTTTGTGCTGTTTTCTTGCATTTTGAGTTTTGCTTGAGGACAAGCAAAGGTTAAGTGTGGAGCACTGATGTGAGTTGATTTGTGACTATTTCATGTATGTATTTGTGTAGTGAATGTTTAGTTTTAGCTAGGTTTTATGTGTTTGTGTTGCTGAGTGTGTGTAGGGAGTAAAGGAATGGAAACTAAGGATAAAGAGGCAGAAATGAAATGTAGAAAGAAGCTCTATTGCAGGCATAGTAGTAGTCGCGAGCGCAACAAAAAAAGGCATCAGAAGTGAAAGTCAACGCAAAAAAAAGTCAATATTTGATGAAGGGCATCCTATCGCGAGCGTGACAGTAAGAAGATTGTTAGTGGTTATTTTTTAAAAGACACTTGAAGGTGCATGATGTTACACCAAAGGTTGCACGCTTCTAAATGGGCACTCTGAGGGATACAAGGATAGGGATTCTATATAAATCCAAGAAGTAGTTAGTTAAAGAGGGCTGTTTTGATAAGAACAATTATATCTTTTTTTTCATGTAAAAATTAGTCATTTTAACTTGTTCTTTTGAGAAGAAGACAAGCAAGAAGAAGAAGATCTACTTAGAGATTGAAAATGGTTGAGAGATTTCTTTTTACTATCTCTCATATATTACTTCTTCTTTATAATTAGTTGGATGATATATTTTTAGGAACTTGAATATTGATGTTTATATCTTTTATATTCTTAGTAATATACATAGTCTTATTTGCAGAATTTTCTATTAGTATTTTATGCATGATCATTATAAGTGAGAGCACAATCGATAGATATATTGTTTCTTATAGCTAATAGAAACTCATTATCAAAATATTGATTGAGATATCGAGATATTAAGATAATTGTTATAAGTTGGCATTTAATCTTAACATATGTGTTTATAATTAACTAATTCATTAATGAGCATTAAGGGTTAGAATTATATATAGATGTTTGAGGAAAACCTATTTCATATCGAAAGACTGAATTAGAACGTTAATCCAAATTGGCTTGCATTGTAAGATTAATATTAGATTAAAAGAATAGTTTCAAGTTCAACTCATATCTCATATCATTAACCTTAAATTGTCCTTTTTGATTATTAATAAAGTAGGTTTTAATTAGTATTTCTTATATAGCATTTAGTTAACTTAACAATTCAATTTATGAACATTGTAAACAAGATTAAAAATTAAGTAATAGTGTGTAATCACTCATTCTTCCTCATGGGAACGATATCTTAAGTACTATATTTGGTAAACCGTGTGCTTGCGAAATTAGCACAACAGATGCATAATTTTTAAAGGATAAATTTGCATTTGGTTTATGGATATTCTTGATGAGTATTCATGTGCAGTGAGATGTCCATGAAGTTCATAAAAGGAGACTAGTTCGGGATGAAGGCTAAGAGCGGTGATGATAGGATGATATTCAAATCCTCTATTGCGATAAATGATCGCATTGAATTCAGCATTGGAGATAAGATGGCTTGTGGCACTAAGTTCATCAGAGAGGGACTTAGCTTTTTGTAGAAATTGAGAAACAGAGAGGTCATTTTTTTTGAGCTCCTGAAGTTCTATGTGAAGTTGGAGTTGACAATTTTGGGATATGGATCCGAACACATTTACCAAAGCAAGCCAGACATCTCTTGAAGATTCGAGACCAATAATGTATGGGAATACTTCTTCAGTTAGAGAGGACAGCAACCAAGACTGAAGCATTTGATCTTTTTTGAACTAGAGTTCATAATCTAGATTAGAAATAAGAGTGTGTGTGGTATCTTAGGACATGATTGTTTTGGGAGGAGGAGGAAGAGTGCCATCAATTAGACCATGAAGACTTTGATAGTTAAGAATTGGGGTAAATTGAGTTTTCCAGGTTAGATAATTTTTGGAGTTAAGTTTAATGGAGAATGAGTAGGTGAAAGAGACAGCAGACGGAAGAGGAGAAGAAATAGAGGAGGACAAAACAACAGCCATGGAGTTTTAGATTGACAAGGGCTCTGATACCATGTAAAAATAAAAGAGGCGAGAGGGAATGAAGCTGAATTCAATTGATTGTATATGTGTATCTTTCTGTGTACAACACTTAATACTTATATTTGTACAACTGATGGATAAGCATTACAACAGTAAGAGTAATTGATATATATCTGCTATAACTGAAAGAATAAAAAGAGGAATAAAAGGATTTATTCTCTAATCCACTAAACTTGATTTTTGTTGTTTAAAATTGTGATTTCCAAGTTCAATGATATATGAAATCTGCTTTCATTACTTGATTTGTAAATATTTATTTTATAACATGAATTTTTAGTCCTAAGTTGATAGTACATTTTCCAAAAATGTTTTATCATGCACACACAACTTTGCTCTTTTCATTATATATTTAAATAGACAATTAAAAAATAGTAATATATTAAAATTTTCAATAAATTTGAAGGCAAATTGCATCATTATATAGTTTCTTTCAATAATCTTATATAATTAGAATTATATATTGTTTAATTTTGAATATTAAATACATTTGCACGTAATGTAAGCGACCGCCTAGTTTCATTAATCTAATCAAATCAAATAGTTGATACAATAACACTGGAAAAATATTCTAGTAGGCAAGACTAGTGTTATTAACTCTTAGTAGTTATTGCTCTAGTTAAAGGATATGCTACCATATTAGCTCGTGGTCTAAACTAAGAACGAGAGTTATGAAACATGTGTTGAAGATGTATAACTTTAGAATTAATGGCATGAATGATCTACTGAGCAACAATGCTAGGGTCATTTTGAGAATGAAGGATCTATTCTTATGCCTTTCTAAGAGCCAAAACTTCAACTTCCCATAAAGATGACCAAATACCCAAAGAACACAAAATGGCAGTTTGTAAAATTCCTTCACACCCATGTAAAGCAACAATTTATGAAAGTCTTGATATGAGCAATTAGTGAATTCAACAATCTGTTCAAGTATTGATACACCTCAAATGTCTCGATACAAGCAATTCATGTATTCAGCAAATTGTGCAAGTCTTGATGTTAGATATAAGGTATCCCTACAAAATAACATAGCCATATGCCAAAAATGATCCACCCCAAGGACTGTTTACTAATAAACTAATATAGACTCAAAAAGACCTAAATATAGGTGTTCTTACAATATTATCATTTGTTCTCGAAATGCCCCTTGTGGATCTCTTATACCTTGATATTCTGCTGTGGCCAGAGATTTACTATACAAACATATTTCTAAACATTTGAGATAACTCCCTTAATAATTCCGAGATGGTGAATCCTCCATTGATCACTCGACTATATATCTTCAAGTTGATTGTGATATACCAAACCTCTTAATTTTGTTCACCCTTCAATAAAGATAAGCAGTTATGGAGTGAAAGTATATCACTCGCTACTTAATTAAACTTTGATAATCTCGAGTTTGAGGATATTTACACCACTTCTACATAGAGATTCCTCATTGATATAGAGTTAATATCCATATGAGAATTCTCTTGATCACCTTTTTGTTAGGTGTCATGTTGCATCAAGGCTCTGGTATAGATTGCTTAATTGGTGGGTTATTTTTCCTGTCTACCTGGGGATTTTATATCTCTTGTCTTACAATGGCAGGGATTTGCTCATGGAATTTTGCAATAAAAAGTTTGGAAAATTATTTTCCTGGCTTGTATGTGGACTATTTGGCTGGAAAGGAATGCAGTGGTGTTTGATAAAAAGAGTTGGGATTCCGATAAGGTTATCCACCTATGCCTTGCTCGATCTTCCTTATGGATTAAATCCCACAAGGATCTAGATTCTTTAAAGGGGCATGATATAGTCCTTGTTGCTGATGGTATCAAGAAGTTGCACCCTGTTGTTAAGTCTAGGCCTAAGTTATTCTGGGCTCCGCCCCCTTAGGAGTGGTGAAGTGGAACACTGATGAATCATCCTTTGGAAACCCGGGCCTTCTGGGGTTTGGGGTGTTCTAAGAGACTCCTCAGGGGCTGTACTTTGCATGTTCTCTTGCAACATTGGGATATCTAATTCAATCATTGCTGAGGTGAAAGCTATACTTAAATCTCTGCAGATTTCTGTAGATTTTTTGTCTAATTCCAATCTTGAAGTAGTTTTTGAACTAGATTCTACTACAGTAGTGGCTTGGTTGAATGATCCAGTTGGGTACAGACCTTGGAGCATGGGAGCCATCTTCAATATCATTGGAAACCTCTTATCCATGATAAAAAAATGTTAGCTTTGCCCACAAAAGAAGAGAGTTTTTTTTTTTTTTTTTGCAGATTATTTGGCTAAAACTGGTGCCTCTCGTGTTTTTGAATTTATTGCTTGGCTTCACTAAATTGCCATGCTTTGTTTTGACTGACCAGTTGACAAGCTACTCTTAGCGACAAAATTCTTTGGGGATGTGTTTCCTCCTTGGTGATCCTTGCATATATTCTGATGCTGGTCTTCTTTGCTTATACTCTGGTTTTGATAACTACTACTAGCTATGATGATGATATTCTGTTTTGGATGTCATTTCTGTAGGAGGGCAAGCTCTTATTGGTTTTTTGGCCTAGTCTGATGATTATGACAAGGGTTAGTTGCGATCGTTTTCTTTGTGGCTTCCATTGTCCTCTTGTTAGGGTTGTGATAAGGTCGTCCTCTTTGAGGTTGCTGATCTTTTGTGGGCCTGGTGGATAGGGACATATACTTTATTTATGAAGAGGACTGGGTTTTTGGTCTCAGAAGCTGCTGGTATTTTCTGTCTTGAGAAGGGTCCCCGGTTGCTTGATGTTGGCCTCAACTAGGCGCCTTGTTTTCCCATTTTTGTCTCTGCGGGTTTGCAAAGCTTAGGTTGGGACTACGTTTTCTTTAACTCTTCTGTGGATTTAGGTTGTCCTGTTCTTGGCTACTGGCTGTCTTTATCTCATCTGTACTACGTAACTTGGCCTAGATGCCCTCCTCCGTTTGTTGTATTCTGGACAAATTATTTCTTTTAATAATATCAGCAGCTTTTTTTTTTTTTTTTTTGATAAGCTGATGATTTTATTTATTAAGAGAACTGGAAACTACAAAACAGGACCCAGCAACAAAGAAGCAACACGATCAGCAGCTTATTAAAAAAAAATGAGAATTCTCTTGATAAGTCTCCAGTGAAATTGTTTTTTCTAACAAACATCTATATGTTAACTTTGATAATTTCTATGATCACAGTTATGAGAACCACTGTTTGAAAATTTCAAGAATCATAACATATATTAGTTTACCCGTATTAGCAATGTCCTAACTTGTTAATACTATGACTTGCGATATTTAGGCATTAACACATTTACATGCAATAGATACCTCATATCATAAACTCTTTGATGATTTTTATGATGGACTTTGCACCATGGTTATTAAAATCAGATCAGATCGGACCGACCAGTTGAACCGATTTAACCGTAAATCGGAAGGCCAATCGGTTGGTTCAACTGCACAAAACCGAATTGATAAAAAACTAGATTGAACTGAAAAAAATCGAATTGAATCGAAAAACTAGATAAAATCGGGTTTTTGGCTGAAAATTGCAAAAAATTATTATTTTTTTATTTTTCACCCCCCGTGTATATATATATATATATATATATATATATATATATATATATATATATATATATATATATATATGGGGGGTGAAAAGTATATATAATAAGTATATATATAAATGAATAATGGAAAATAAAAATAAATATATATATATATATATATATATATATATTTATTTATTTATTTATTTATTTTCCATTATTCATTTATTTCGAAAAATTAGTATTTTAAATTTTAAATATGTCACTTAATAATTTAATATACTTATTATATATTTGATTCATTGTAATCAAATATATGTGTGTTTATATATATATTAAATTTTTATTATTTATTTATTTGAAAAAATTAGTATTTTAAAGTCTAAAGATATCACTTAATAATTTAATATACTTATTATCTATTTGGTTCATTATATATATATATATGAAATTTTCATAATTTATTTCTTTGAAAAAATTAGTATTTTAAATTATAAAGATGTCACTTAATAATTTAATATACTTATTATCTATTTGAATTTATTGTAATTAAATATAATTATACTCATATATGCAAAGTTAATATTTTATGTGTTTGCAAGGTTAATATTTTATGTGTTTGCTTCATTAGTACTCCATCTAAAAATAAAATTTTTTTCATGATATGATTGTATTTTTATGTTTCTAATATATAATATTCAAAAATTCATAATTAATTACTTGTAATAATAAAATTAAAATTATATTTTGTAACTTATTATTAGGATATTTGTGACATATATTAATGTTTAATGGATATTTTTTTAAAAATTTTTATACAATAGTATATATAAAATTATAATAATTTATAATATTTTAAAAAAGAAAAAAATCCGGTTGAACTCGGTTGAACCGATCGAACTACGAACCTCCAGCCTCGCCGATTCTTTATCCGATCCGATTTTAATAACATTGCTTTGCACAATATTTATAATACAAAGAGTTTCATTTATTAATTAAGATATTGATTAGATAAAATATAATAAAGGAATAATGCCTTCTCATTAATAATAATAAATGAGTTTGTATACATAAAAAAAATTCTGACCTACATGGGTTTTAGGGCATACATTAACACGATAAATGACCAAGTTGCAAATATATTTACAAGGCTTTAGTAAAGCCTAAGTTTGAATATTTTGGGAATGCTTTTGTAGTTTTTGCTTGTAAGCATCCACTAAGGGGAGTGTTAAAAATTAGTGCATCTTACTTGTTTCTTTGTGTTTTATTTAATTGTTCATTGCTCAAATAAATTAATTCCTATTGAAATAAAATAAGCCATAACATATTACGAAAAATAAGCATAAATATCTTTCAAAGCGTAGATTTACAAATGTCGAGATCGCCTGCTTTTTGCATCACTGGCCTAATTCTCACCCACGCTACACAAGTCTCAGGATGAAAACTTTAATTTCACAAACTAAAAACCCTAACGAAAAGAGGAAAGATGTGTGGAAGCAATTCAACAAAGTTTTTATGTAGAGATTTTTCTTATATTCCAAGAATAGAATTCTTGGCCCTATTTATATGGCTCCTATTAAGGTAACTTGATTTTTTTTAATTAGTGTGAATTAAATTGACAGTTACAATATTAATTAAAGAAAATAATATTACATTAATATGTTAATTATTTAATTTAAATTAGATAATTATCTATATTAATATATACATAAATAATATATTTTTAATTAAAAAAAATAAATATTAAACTAATTTTATGTATATTATTTTTTATTTTAATATTATTGTGTTTATATCGAAATTAATTTTTTATTTCGTCACTTACAAGTGTATCCCAAATTCTTTCACTTTTATACGAATATGAAGCTATATTATAGAATATGAAGCTATACTATAGAGTGTCAATTATAGACTTAGGTGTCAGTTATAGACTTAGGTGGGACATTTTGTAAAAAGTTGCCAATTTTTAGGAATTTAACGTTTAGTGGGTTTGTGGCTATTTATTTGGTCTGCATGCTATGTAAATAAAAATAAAATATTCTCTTAAGTTCCTGGCTTCTATTTGTTTTACTGCTCTATATACTTCCTGTTTTAAATTTAATTTTCAACCCACATCATTTTTCCTATTATTTTTAAAATTCACATTATTTACAAAAAGAGGCCAATATTTGTCTTAATCTTTTGTTCAAAAGAAAAAAAAAACATTTCATTAATTATATTAAAATAAAGAGATGATTCAATAGCACAACAGGAATATTCAACTAGATAAGACTACTATAACTACTATTTCCATCTCATATAGATAGGCATACTTTCTATTTTACAAGATTTAAAATAATGCAATTAATATTCTTAAAATAATATAATTTATTTGTACTTTTATTAATTGATCGCATTATTTGTTAAACGTACAAGTAAGAATTATTAAATAAACATAAATTAGAAAATTTAACAATTAATTATAGTATTAAAAAAAAAGAAAAAAATAAGTGGACTATAATTTGAAAAAAAAAAAAGTGTTTCTATCAATTTGGAACGGGAGGGGGAGAGTCTTTCTCAAGCTGAAGTATAAGCTAACGATGCTATCTTGGGTCCCACCAATATGAAGCCACTCTTGAACAATTACAATCTAACAATTTTAGAATTAATGGCTTGAATGATTTCCTGGATATCAATCTCAGGCCCATTTTGAGAATGAAGGATTCAATCCGTTGCCTCTCAAAGGACCAAAACTTGTAACTTTCTTGTGGATGAACAAATACCCAAAGACTCCAAAATGGCAGCTTGTAAAAACTCTTCATAGATAAGAACATAATTGAACAAATGTCTTGATACGATTAATTAATAAGGGCTTTTAGTCTTTAGAAATTCAAATAAGTCTTTATAAGAGATATATACCATCCATACAAAATAGCATTTATCACAAGGCAAAAATGATCCAACCCAATGATGGAATAAATAGTATCATAAATAAATTTATAACCCTAGTTTCCATATGAGAAGAAATTCCGAATCGGTTCTTTATCTTTTAAGGGAGTGCATATTTCCTAAGCCTATTTGGCAGAAATTTCTTGCTACTAGAGACGAAATGAATTTTAGCCTTGCTTTGCATGAATGGATGATGTATAATTTGTGTGGTAAGTTCTGTTTATTTGGTTTTGTTTGTTGGAAATTTGGTTGTTTCTAAAAATCATGTTCCATTCTCTTCCAAGATTTCTTGCGTATATGCTGAAGTCACAGCTTGTGAACGCGCTTTTAATGAGCTTATCTATATCCTTTCACGATGGGGCTCCAGCTCCTTCTGAAGTTATGATTCGTTAGACTCCTGCTTCTCAAGAGTATGCGATTCTCAATACTGATGGAGCCTGAAGAAACAGTATCTCCAAGGCTTGTGCATGTGGGGATAAAAGATCACTCTTTTTCTTGTACCCAATATGGACATCATTTAAAGGATCAAGCTCCTTTTGGCTCAGGACTGGATTGTTCACTTCAAACATTTACAGCGAAGCAAATTCTGTTGCAGATAAGATGACTTGCACTCTTGATGATGATGCCCCTCATGATGTCTATAATATGAAACCAAAAGAAATTACTCTTGGAAGAACCCATACTAGGTAAACTTTAAACATTAATGCATATACAGAAAAAATGGAGAAAATTAATAATTATAGAAAAGAAAGAAAATATTTAACATAAAAAATAATGAATTTAGGTTCCACAAAGATTTAACCCTGGTAGCATGAAATAAAAGTTACATACCAGATGAATAATTGGCAACCAAGACTGCCTTAGAATCCTTTATATGAAAGAGCAAACAGAAATTCCACCCCAGATGGAGGATATGAACTAAGAGTGTAGAAAAACAAGCAAAAAGAATTTATTCAAATCCAGGAAACTTTTCCCAACTAATAAGAGAAACCCTGCATCAAGAATCAAACAAGTGATACGTTCACATCACCATAATATTGAAAGAAATTGATGAAATAATAGACTGACCATTAGTGACTAGACAGTTCAATATCCACTAAATTTCAGCAAAAAGTGAAGATCTACTAGAAATCTGCAAATAGACATATTAACGGCATCTGCATGAAGGTTTTCATGCATAACCCTAGTTAACATAAATTGCAAGCCATTTTTCAGCCCAAAAAAATATCAAGAACCCCACCAAAGCAACAAAAGTTGGCAACCCCTCAATTGACCAGGATGGTAATATAATGAATCCTGGAGGATTTTATAACCATCAGGATAGTTATCACTGGCATAAGTTCCAAAATCGTATGACCATCAATGAATACGATTGCCAAATCTGAAACATTTATTAAGGAGTTCAATCTAAGTTAACAATCTATTTCATCCAAAATTTCCACCAGTAACTTGTTTGTCCCTCATGGATTAGAAGCTTTTATTTTTTACCTATGGATAAGCAGAGTGAGGAAATCACAAAAAAATAAATAAAACTAACAAAATAGACTACCATGTGCAGTTTCAAGTTGATTTATGCCAGAGGAATTGCCTGCATGAACCCAAGAATCTATCCTGCATAAATGATAACGTAAAAAAAACCAAGAGTCAGCATGTCACAGGATTACATAAGCACATAATAGAAATGTAGACACCATACAAAATCATAAGTGACGACAAATTATATGCCAGAGACACTATAAGATTGTGGGGCAAAGCAGAGCAGGTACAGACCTTTCAAGATCATAACCTCCTACTCCCAAGACAAACTCCATGTCCACAGATCCGTATTTGGATTCATTATGTTAGTTTTATTGTGGTTAAAGCGTTATCTCCATGTCAAAGGATTCCAGCAGAAGAAGGGAATTGACTTTGATGAGATTTTTTCACCCGTAGTCAAGATGACTTCAATCAGAGTCATACTTGGATTGGTCGCAAGTATGAACTTGGAGCTTGACCAGATGGATGTGAAGACAGCGTTTCTTCATGGAGATTTAAAAGAAGAAATCTATATGCAGCAGCCTGAAGGTTTTGAGGTTTCAAGAGATAACCTCGTGTGCAAGCTGAAGAAGAGTTTGTACGGTTTGAAGCAGGCACCAAGACAGTGGTACAAGAAGTTTGACTCGTGTATGGTGAGTCAAGGGTACAAGAAAACTGCCGCAGATGAATGTGTTTACATTCAGAAATTTTCAGACGGAAATTTCGTTGTTCTTCTACTATATGTAGACGATATTCTGATCGTGGGGAAAGACACAACGAAGATCAATCAGCTGAAGAAGGAACTCTCTAAGTCTTTTGACATGAAAGACTTAGGACCAGCTCAACAAATATTGGGAATGCAGATCACCCGAGACAGGAAGAACCGGAGGTTATGGCTATCTCAGGAGAAGTATATTGAACGAGTGCTTGCACGGTTCAATATGAACAATGCCAAACCAGTTAGCATTCCATTAGCCAACCATTTCAAGCTGAGCAAGAGTTCCTGTCTCTCATCCAAGGAAGAGATTGGGGAGATATCGTCAGTACCATATTCTTCAGCAGTTGGAAGTTTGATGTATGCTATGGTGTGTACAAGGCCCGATATTGCTCACGCAGTGGGAACGGTGAGTCGTTTTCTCTCCAACCCCGGGAAAGAGCATTGGGAGGCAGTAAAGTGGATTCTTAGGTATCTTAAGGGTACAATGAAATTATGTCTTTGTTACGGGGGAGCTGATCCAATCTTGGAAGGCTATACAGATGCAGATATGGCCGGAGATCTTGATAGTAGAAAATCTACTTCAGGATTCATTTACACTTTTGCAGGGGGAGCTGTTTCATGGCAGTCACGACTACAGAAGTGCGTTGCTTTGTCCACAACAGAAGCTGAATACATTGCTGCCGCTGAAGCTGGAAAAGAGATGTTGTGGTTAAAGCGTTATCTCCAAGAAATTGGAATCAAACAAAAGGAGTACAAGGTACATTGTGACAGTCAGAGTGCTTTGGATTTAAGCAAGAACTCCATGTACCATTCCCGTACAAAACATATCGATATTCGCTATCATTGGATACGCGAGGTGATGGATCAACAACTGTTGAGACTAGTGAAGATCCATACGAAGGAGAATCCAGCTGATATGTTAACAAAGATAGTTACTTGAGAGAAGTTGGAGCTATGCAGAGATATAGCAGGGATGTTTATTTCAGATATGGCTGGAGGGGGAGAATTGAAGAAGCCAACTTTGATTTGTCCAGCCAACATCTAGAACATCCTGGAGGGGGAGACTTGAAGAAGCCAACTTGGATTTGTCCAGCCGCCATTGTTAAAGGTTGAAGTTTCCTTGTTCACACTGGCAGAAGAGTTCAACTTGGATTTGTCCAGCCGCCATTGTTAAAGGTTGAAGTTTCCTTGTTCACACTGGCAAGTTTCCTTGTTCACACTCCCAAAATCCACTATAAATAGAGGTGCAAATCCTCATTTGAATATATCACCAAAGAGTGAATAAATCACCAGGAGAGTGAATATATCACCAAGACAAGAGTGATTGTGTGAGTTTGAGAGTTTTTTTATGAGTTTTGTAAATACTCGTATAATCTATTTTTGTGAGTAATAGAGGTTATTTTTCTCTCAAATTCGTATTTACCAACGCCCAATTGATCCATATCCCCCAACACCAGAGACACTATAAGATTGTGGGGCAAAGCAGAGCAGGTACAGACCTTTCAAGATCATAACCTCCTACTCCCAAGACAAACTCCATGTCCACAGATCCGTATTTGGATAATTTTATAGGAGCCATCCCATTAATATGCTGACAAAAAAAGGAACCAGAAGAAGACAAAAGTTAAGAAATTCAACAGTACCTTCAGGAGAATAAATATAGGTGGAAATTTCCAAATTATAAAGGTTGACAAAGCATATCAAACTATTGACACACACAACCAGACACAGAGCAAGCAAGAAAAGGCCAGTACTCAAGTGTTTCCCCCTTAAATAGCTGATAATTATAGTCAAGTGATCTGAACTTACCATCATATGATAAGAATAAGTAAATTTTAAATTTTCACTGAGGTTTTGGCCACAATAACAGGTGTGTGATTCAATTTATGGAAGAAAAGATAATCAACTGCAAAAATTCAAGAGGTAGGTATTGCAGAAAACATCGGACTTGACCTGACAATTGCTTAATATAGTTCAGAGACATTACTTGTGGTGGTTCACTTGTTGTGGTCTCACAAACAAAATAATGCAATTGAAGTTCTATAACACTAATCTATCCAGCTTGTCAATTGGAAAGATTGAGAAAGTTATAAGAACCTTCTCTTCCCTTGATTTTTCATTTTAAAAAAAAAAGAAAGAAAAAGAAAGAAAAAAACTACAAAAACATTCACAGCAAACTAGCATGGTGTGGAGAAGACTAAAGATAAAATTTGAGATAAACAATGTGCATAAGGCATTAGGTGGCTGTCCTCTTTTCTTTTTAGAAAGTCTTGAGGTAGACAATGTGCATGTGCTGTATAAGCGATCCAACACACATTGTCGGGTGAACCCTGAAATCAAGCAGAAAATTGTACCATTTTTAATATGTGCATCGAGTTCAAGTAAATAATTAGCTTTGGCCCATTACAATCAGATAACTCTTAATTCTAATTATTATCAATCATCCTAAAATGAATCTTAATAATCCAGAAATCATCATTTATGAACTATCTTACCTCTCTCGTAATGCAAGGAGTCAAAGTACACCATATCATAAAACATGCAGCGGCTCAATCCTGCCACGGTGGGCGGGACTTGTGATGAATTGACAAGCTGAAGTGCCTCGTGCATGTGCAAAAAAAAAAGGAACAGTTAGCTTCAAAATATCTACCCAAACATAGTTCCCTTCTTGATGTTGCCCATATTTCCACATGCCTCAAAAGAAATCAGATGATAGTCATACACAACATCATCGTCAATGTCCCAGCTTCATGCAACTAGCAGACAGACTTAGGGAAAATATGTTCCTTTTTTGCAACTAAGAAAACATAGACACCATCCTATAAAAAAAAAATAATAATAATAATAAATTAGGACTGCATCTCTCATATTTTGTGTATAATCCAAAACAATGCATATCATAATAGAATGCAGCAGCTCAATCCTACCATAGCGGGAGTTGCTATGAACTGAGTAGCTGAAGTGTCTCATGCAACATGAGGAACAATTAGCTTTACTTTCCCCTTTTTTATGCTTCCTATACACCCACATGCCTCAACTCAAGAGACCGCATGATAATAATACCTAACATTGTCATCAATGCCACAGCTTCATGCAACTACTAGATAGACTTGCGAGAAAATACCTTTATTGGCAATTCAACAGAGAGAGAAGAGAGAGAGAGAGAGAATAGCAGCCCAAGAAAAATTATATATATAAAGACATTCTTAGAACTTCAATCTCCATTAATTTTGTTTAATCCAAGACCAAAAGTTATGGATATGCAAGCAAAACATTACCTTAATTCTCTTTGTCAATCTCTGTAATTCAATCTCAGACATCAAATTTGTCTGCTAAAACAATAAAATCAAAACTGAACACAGAAGCAAGTGGCTGGATATTAGGAAGTGGACCAGTATGCCAAGGGACAAAGTAAAAAACATGTGGCAAACATTGTCAAGGAGAAATTAGGCTTTACCTTGTTTAATATCATACGGTCAGCATTGCAATTTTTTCTACTGCTTCATTTACCACAAATCTCGGTTTAACTTCATTCAGATGCTGCAAAGCATGTTTGGAGTCAAAACAACTCCATCCAGTTTCACATGACATACAAGTAGTTCATCGGAACAGAATGTTTCTATAACAGGGTCAGGCTTAGCAAGTCCTGAGAAAAGGATTCCATCAATTACTATAGTAATCAAACTTTCTATACTATCACATAAATGGATTTGACATATATTAAGACATATTTGCTTCAAGAAGTCAACCATTGCCAACATACAAGCATGTCCCATGCCATAAATACTAAATCGTCAAATGGGAAAATAGAATATTTGAAGGCTAAAGAAATTTCTAATGATTGGAAAGTAATATGACATAACCACTAATTACGCAGCTCTTACAATCAGACAACCATGCCATCAGAATAAAACATATAATCTAAAAAATCTTGGGTAATTCCACAACCTTAATGCTCCAAACATCATAATTAGGAAAATTTTAATTAGATTTTCAATTCTGAGAACTGCTATTCGTTTGCCATTTTGAGATGTCAGAATATGATTGAGGAGAGTTGTCTGCATTTAATTAACCAAAAGAAGTCAAAATAATTAATAAAATTATTGATTAGAAACAACATTTTAATATTAACCCCGTTATGAAACCTGAAAGCATGAAGCTAAACTTTCCAGAGCTGAGGAAGCCAGTGATTACAGTGGCAGGAACGCGATTATCGAGGCCGAAAGAAGCGGCAGTGGCTTCTTCAAGACTAAATCAGAAGAAGAAACCAAGCTCCTGGAATGTAAGGGACAGGAATTAGAGGAATCAAAATCTGAAGAAATGATGGAATGGAAATTTCTGAGAAATTTGGTAAGAGGCGAAGATTTTAGGAGAGTAGGATGCAGAAGTTGGCGAAAGTGGTTGCGTGAAGTTCCTGAGATTAATAACCTTATGGCCATTTTTGCTTTGGGAGTGAGAATGAGAGCGTAGAATTCAGAACCCGGAACCCCTGAAGGATCAGTACTCGGGGTTTTTCAATTTTATATATATATATATATATCATAAATCCAATCAAATCAAAGAGCTAATACAATAATAATAGAGAAACATTCTAGTAAGACATTATCAGCTATTAGTTATTTGTAGTAAATATAAAATTTATGTTGAAAAAAGAAAATACAATCCACAAATGATATTGTTGAATACTGAAAGATTACAACTTCATAATTAATGGCATGAATGATTTTCTGAGCAACAATACGATATCCATTCTCATTCCTTTCTAGAGCCAAAATTTTGAGTTTCCCTTGCAAAGTAATTGCTAAACTGTAATTGTGCAATTCAGCTCCAAATGCAGCCTAATGCTTAGACTGTGATAGAAACTTGCAACGTGCCGTGACTACACCTTACACACTGTGATGGAGCTTGTGGACTTGAAAGGGTTTGAAGCTCCTGAAAGATTTTTTCTCTGTCCCTTGGAGGATTTTATTGTCCCGAGAGACTTTTCCTTTGCCTATCGAGAAGACTTGATATGGCAGCTTGCAAAAAATAAAAATATTTTTACGCATCTTCTTATACCATTTCACCTTGTCTTTCTACAGAGTTGGACTTTTTAAATAATGTATTGTTATGAGCAATTCGTTCATCCACCAATTTGCATAAGCCTTGACCAACTTTAAATTTTTTGATACACTCCATTAGTGTATTAAGTAATTCTTGCAAGTCTTGATGCGAGTCACGGGCTTTTTTAACAAAAAAACATAGCCACATAGAAAAAATGATCCACCCCAAAGGTCGAATAAGTAGTATTAAAAGTAAATTTATAGCTAAAGTTCCAGATAAAAAGCTTAAGTTGCCAATAATTGCAAAGCATTTGGGCTCTTGAATACAGAGTATGATTTCCGCCATTGAAGCCATAATATATGCTATTATAGCCACAAAAAACATCACCATAATGCTATCATCCATTTCAATCGTAGATACTTTTGGAGATTGGAGCTTGATTGGCCAAAGAGAAAGAATTAACATATTTGCAGAAAGCAGAAATCCATGTTTTCCAATGATCAATGCTAGATCTGGTTTACTTCTTCTGCCATTAAAAAGAAGCAATAAGTTTAGATTAAGACAATTTTTGTAAATTACATATATTTCAATAATTAAAAAAAAAACATTTTTTACTTCTGAACTTTTAGAGTTTTTGCAATTAATTTAAAAAAGTTGTAAAGTTGGCAAATAAAAATATAGGAATTTCATATAGATTTAAAAAAAAAATCATTAAAATCCCTATAATTTTATTGGGCAACTTTACAACTTTTATTGGATTAATAGTTAAAAAAAAATCTAAAATTTCAGCAGTTAAAAATGTATTTTGCTATCAAAAATTGATGGCTCAAATGAATTTGTTTATTAATAGTTAAGTAGCCTCGGTTGTTTGTAAGACGACATTGAACGATGGCATTTTATTTTTCTGATTAAACAAGCTAATAAAAACATTATTAATTTAGTGCTTTTAAACCAGAAATGAGAGAGTAATAAACGAGAATTTTACTCACGTTTCAGTGCTAATATTAGAACTGCCTGTTTCGTGCTCCATCTTGCCCAAACTGAGTTGAAGGTCAAAATCCATGTCCTTGTAAGCATCAAAATATTAGAAAACCAAAATAAAAGGAGTTAAAGGTGAATTTTTGCTTTCAACTATTGAAAAGAGGGTGATTTTACCCCTTAATTTTTTTGGACCCTATTTGCCTTGAAAGTTAGTTTTTTTCATAGTTATTAAAACCGGTCCGGACCGGCGGTCGAACCGGTTTAACCGCGAACCGTTGGCTGGTCCGGTTGGTTCAATGGGTGAAAAATGGATTGGATAAAAACCGGAAAATACTGTTTTAAACCGCAAAAAAAACCGGTTAAACCTGGAAAACCGGGTTAAATGATAAAAAACAGGTTTAATTTTAGAAAAATCAACTTTTTGTCCAAAATATTTATACAATATTATTTTTTCTGGAAAAAAATAAAATAAATTTATAAATACAAAATAATTAAAATTCAAACAATTTAATGAATTTTTTATGAATAAAATAAAATTTTTTAATTTATATTTGAATAATTTCTTTAAAAATTTATAATATTTTACTATATTTATCTTAAATTTTTATTATAAATGTTGAATAACTTGAAAATATAGTCTTATTGTTAATGTTTGATGATAAATATATTTTTTAAATTATTTTTAATTTTTTTATATAGTGATATTTTCATAATATTTATATGAAACTTAAAAAATAATATATTTTTTTAAAAATGAAAAAAATCCTATTGAACCCCAACGAACCGGTCGAATCATGAACCCTTAAGTTCTCCGGTTCGTTATCTGGTCCGGTTTTAATAACATTGGTTTTTTTAGTGCATTTTTATCCCTAAATTCAGCTTTATGGTGCAACTTTGTACTCAAACAGACGAGAATATCAGGTGTCTAAGACACTAACGGTGTATCCCAGAAATCAATTCTTGTTAATTTCATTCGATTCTTCAATTTTCTAAAGTGAAGTTTGAATCTTTATGAGAAATTCAAATGCCAAAACTTTTACTTTTAACTTAATTGGCTCCATTTTCATTTATTTTGTAAGTCTCAAACAATAGCAAACAAAAATTAATGACAAATCCAAAAATCTCTTCGCCGTCTCCACAACTTCATCTTTACCTTTTTAATGATAAAATGAGCTAAAAAAAGGGGTAAAATCGCCCCTTTTCAATTGTTTTGGGGTAAAATTCCCCTCAGCCCAAATAAAAGAGTTGAACGGTATGAAAATCAATCAGAAAAACAGGAAAAGAAAATTGAACAAATAGCAGCCAAAGCTTCGAGGCACAGTAAAAGCAATACAAAATGGGATTTAAAAAAGGAAAAAAAACACAAAGGAAGATAAGATTTTCAAACAAAGAGAGAAAATTGACGGCAGAGACAATACCTGCCTGCTAAATGTATGAGAGCAAGGATTTCGAAGGAAGAAAGGCCAAGTATTTGAGAGTAAAAATTTTAGGAGAAACGTTACCGAGTCACCGATTCCGCTTTATATAGGCGCTGCCAAATGCGTCTACTTTTCGCCATTTTATTAAAAAAATATTTAAACTTTGAAGTCCCTATTTTGCCCACGATTCTCTTCTGTAATTGCCAAAATATCCTCGAATGACCTTGCTTGGATTTTCTATTTTTTTATTGGCTATTATTTCCAAATACTTTTGTTGGGTTTAGTGAAACGGGAAGCAGTATTCTTGGGAAACAAAAGCAGTACTGTTAAGTATTAATATTAATTTGTTTGTTTGTTCAGGTGGGATCACGGGATAGGGACAACTCGGACAAGGACATATAACAACTCAGAAAAGGACATACTTTTATTATTAATCAAATAGAGCATGTATAAAAATTCTAAAATTTAAATTCACTCTTGTCTTACTTTTATATGCTTAAATTTTTCTAATTTATTCTCTATAATATTAAAATTACACTTTTATTTTAATTAAAAATTTAAAAATACATTTATCATTTAGCAAATAGTACAAAAAATAAATAAATAATTAACCCATAATTTTTTTAATAAATGTAAACTTTCTTACAATTTTTAATTCATAGTTAATACAGATTTGGCATCTAAGTAAATCCTTTATATATATATATATATATATATATATATATATATATATATATATATATATATATATATATATATATATATATATATATATATATATATATATATATATATATATATATATATATATATAATTCACTGTATAATTTGATTGTATAAAAATTCTAATATTTTGTTAAAAAAAATAAAGGTGACACATAGTAAAAGTAAATTAAAAATCGTGTTGTCATTTAGGCTAAAAATTAATTTTAGTACTATTTAACTACGTTAAATTGAATATTTGCCAATAAAAATTTATCTTTTTTTTGGCCTTCAAATAAAATTTTTTTCTTAGCCCCTCCAAATAAAATTTTATGGCTCTGCCCTTATTTGCCGCCCTCTTTGTTGTACTTTATTTTTATCGCCATCTACCGTTTAGCTCCGGCATCAAATTGACATAATTGTACTAAAAATTCGGTCAATTTGATTTTAATGGTTTTTTTATATATTGTTATAATCAAATTACTATTTCAAAATCAAACCAAATTATCAAATTATTTCAATCCAATCTAATTTTCAGTCCTTTTCTGGCCTAATTATGATTCGAGACAATATGCAAAAAGAAGTGATCCGACACAAAAATTACATGAAAAACTCAAATAGAACTAATTCGAAGTGACTCGAATTCAAATTTATCCAATTAGATTGCTAGGTTTATTTAATATTGTTAAAGTTGAGTCATTTTATTATTTATTCTCTCTTTCCTTTTTTGACATTCACAATCATATAACTATAAATTTATATTGTTATTTATTTTATTTATATAGAATATAAATAAATTTAAAAAATTAATCAACAAACTTCGCTAATGTCTCCTAAAATTAATGCTCATACTAATACATAAAGTTTCTTAAAATAATCTCAAGCTGAAATTAATTTAGAAGAATATCTATTAGATGCTACTTATGCTTTAAATTTTTGCACTATCATCCTAATGATTGAGATAATATTAAAATGATTTTTTGTTTTATAATTTCAAATGACATGTTAAATTGTTGCAACATATGAAATCATATTGATAGCAATTGTGAAAATTATTTTATTAATTATAATTATTATTTTTTTATTAATTTTAAATTTAAGGAATATATGGCTATAACTTATACAGAGTGATGGAGCCTAAAATATCATAACCCAAAGGAAGAGAAGATGGGTTGAGAATTGATTAATCTGATTTGCAAGACAAGAAGATAGGACTAACCTTTGACATACAAGAGATTAGCACTCCGAAGCTCAAGTCAAAGGGAAGGCTAGGAGAAATCGAGAAAAAAAAAAAAGAGCAGTATGAACCATACCTTGCCTTTGAAGTTTGTCTTTTTATTTATAGTCTTTAGGTAGTTAGGACCTATGGAACTAAAGTACTCAAGTGTGAGATATTGAGTATTTGCAATTGGCATATTTAGGCATCTGAGGTAACGTTTTACAGAGTTAGGGATGCACAATGTGACAAATAGAATGAATTATATTTATTGGATATCAAGTTTAGTCGAACTGTGTCGACAAGTATCAATTCGGACGATTAACGGGCTAACAGGCTTTAATTTGGTTTAGGCCTGCATCCATTGGGTCGGGCTTTAGTGTAAAAAGTGGGCACTATCATTTGTCCTCACCCGCAACATTTCGATCAGCGAAAGGCCTAAGGGATTTAGAAGGCCAATGTTCAGAACGACCATTAAGATTCATGGAAAATTGAACAAAATTAAGCGACCGACGTCTAGATTAATGTTCCTATTTATGGAAGATCGAAGGAAGTTAGGTGACTAGCACCTGAATTACTATTCCAATCTGTGGAAGATTGACGAAAGTCAGGCAACTGGCACCTGAATTACCGTTTCGATCTGTGGAAGATCGAAGGAAGTTACTAGATTGGCATTTGAATTAGCATTCTGATCTATGGAATATCGAAAGAAGTTAGGTGACTAACGCTTGAATTAGCATTTCGACCTATGGAAGATCAAAGGAAGTTAGGCGACTGGCACTTGAATTACCATTCTGATCTGTGGAAGATCGAAGGAAGTTAGGTGACTGATGCCTTAATTACCATTTCGAACTATAGAAAATCGAAGGAAGTTAGGTGATTGGCGCCTGAATTAGCATTTTGATATGTGAAAGATCGAAAGAAGTTAGGCGAATAGCACCTAAATTAGCATTTCGATATGTGAAAGATCAAAGGAAGTTAGGCAATTGGCGCTTAAATTATCGTTTCAATTTGTGGAAGATCACAAATCAAAGGAAGTTAGGTGACTAGCGCTTGAAAATCTCATGAGTTCTCTCATCCCAAAGATGGTGACAACTTTTGAAAGTTTCCTTCATGGCATCCTAATCCATTTAGGAAAGTGGGGGAAGGTTAAGGGTCAGAGTCATCATTTTGCATTTTGAGTGCACTTAAGACAGAGGCATCGTGTTGAATGCAACATCTTTCCTGTGTCAGACCTCGCTTCATAAATTGAGATGTGATGATGTATTGACCACGTAGAGTTTCTTTATTGCTTTCTCTTTTGAATTTTGAAATCGGTGTATTGTCCGTAAATGGAAGGTTTTCCCTTCTCAGTATCACATCGTCAGACACCTACTCTAACGCCTAGTTATACCACTCAAGTGGTTTTAGACGTCTCATATAAATACCAAGCCTCAATTCATACACAACAAGTTTAACTCTCTTAATCTCTCAATATCTCTCTTACGCTCTGCCAATTTAAGTCTCTCTAATTTAAGTTTCGGAGTGCTAATGCCCAGTCCATCCGGGCTAGCCCCCTTTTCTTGCAAAACTCTACCTCATCCCATCCGATCGGATATCACAGGCACAATCTTTTTGACATGATTTCTATTCAGTCCCTACCAGCCCATCTCTTCTACCAAATCCCGAGATTTATCACTTCCAATGTAATTTAATTTTTTTCTAATAAAAGTTGATTTGTTTAGAATCAATTAGATTTGATAATTTAGTGTTAATTGCTCAATTTAATACTAAATTTAAGTCTAATTAT
Source organism: Excoecaria agallocha (assembly GCA_037975025.1). Taxonomy (NCBI): domain Eukaryota; kingdom Viridiplantae; phylum Streptophyta; class Magnoliopsida; order Malpighiales; family Euphorbiaceae; genus Excoecaria; species Excoecaria agallocha. The sequence goes on along the minus strand of JBBPFJ010000071.1, from coordinate 505,700 downwards.
TATTTTTTAATTCTAGTGAAAATAACAAAAGTGACACTTAAAATGATTGAAGGGAGTAATATATACTCTCGCGCTCCCTTGTGCGTATGCACGAGTTGTAATAAAATTTAAGTTCAAATCCTCTTACCAATCCCTGTTAGAGAGTATGTCTTAGAATCCATGTAATAGGGATATTTTTCATATGTATGAAATTTATATTCTTAATAAAAGGCATCATTCATTTATTAATGCTATGTTTAAATACATGAGTTTGTAAATTTTAAATTAATAAATGAAATCCTAGATATTATAAACACAGTACAAAGGCAATCATGAAGGTGTTCATGATATGAGATGACTATTGCATGCAAATGTATTAATATCTAAATATCCGTAGTCATAGAATTAACAAGATAGAACATTGTTAATTCGAACAGACTAGCACATGTTATGCTTCTTGAATGGTTCAAGCAGTGGTTCTCATAACTGTGATTATGAAAGATAATCAAAGCTAACATATGAATGCTTGTTAGAAGAACAAGTTCATTGGAGACCTGCAAAGAGAATCCTTACATGGATATTAAATCTATCTCAGTGAGAAATCTCTTCATAGCGATTGTGCAAGTATTCTTAGACTTGAGATCACCAAAGTTATCTTAAGTAGCAAGTGATATACTTTGACTCCATAACTGATTACTTCTAACTAGGAGTGAACATAGTTAGGAGATTAGGTATATCATGACCTACTTGAAGATAGTTGAGTGATTGACAAAGGATTCACCATCCCAAATTTAATAAGGAAAGTTATCTCGCACGATTCTATAATTGCCTTGTTCAGAGAATCTCTGGCCAGAGTAATATGCTAAGATGGATAGAGATCTATGGAGGGCATTTTGGGAACAATTGTTAAATTAATAGAACATACATAATTATATTTATATGAGTTGACAGAAATTCATACTCATAATTTAATTGAGATAAGAGTGGTGAAAGGAGTAATTGCATGGTAACTGTTTCTATGGAAGGGTATAGTCAAACCACTTGACTTTCCTGACATTTGGGTAGTCATAATGCCTAGCTAGAGGCCAATCATGACTTGTATAATGATGTATCAAGAATATCAATAGGGATTAATAAAATGATTTAAAGGAGTTTAAATCATGTGAGTCTTGAAGAGAACTCACAATTACACATTATACTGCCAACATGGACAGAAACCCAATAGGTCACGCACATATAGAGAAAAAGGATAAAATGGTAAAATGACAAGGATAATAATATTTGACATCATTATAGGGATAGAGAAGTGAATAAGATAATAATTAATTAAAGAGTTTAATTAATTATGATCAAGTAAAATTGTTCGCAAAACTTTTGAGAAATGTTCTGTAAAATTGGACTTAATTAAAATAATATATTTCATAATTAATTATTATTGGACTATAAGTGTTATAAGGCTGATATAATAATTAATGGATCCATTGAAGGAATTATAAAGGGATCAGAGGAATGAAGTTGGCACAGAAGCCCTCCAGAAGAGGGTCACACGCCAACTCCCTAGTAGAAGGCCTTAGAGGCCTATTTCTTGTACCAAGTTAAATTAAATATATTACATAAGTTTTGTAGAGCCTACATATTTAATTTGGTTGGATTTGGAATTCATTTGGGTAATTAAATCCAAGTGTTTGTATAAAAGATCTAGTTTGTAGGTTTTATACATAGTCTTTTATGAAAAGACTTAAATTTAATTTAATTGAGCCCAAATAATTATAAATAATTCCAGAAGCTCAATTAATAATTTTCCAACAATTTTAAAGAGCCAAATCTTATTATGAAGTTGAATTTTTAACCTAATTATAAAAATCCAAATAATGAGGAATTAGGGTTAAGTGAGAAAACACTTAAAAAAGGGTTTCTTCTTTTTCTCTCTACCCTAGCCGCCACCTCCCTTGCTAGCTCAAGAGATTTTCGGTCAGCCCCTTGTCCCTTACCAATTATTGGTTCATTCTATCATTCTCTAGTGTGAATTACTCATTGAAAGTGTTCGATTTTGGACACTGTGATTTGCGACAACCCGATGCAAAGGAAAATCAATTGTTCAATAAAAATCAAAGATGATTTTTCTTATTAATATGAATATTGTACATTCATGGCAAGATCAGTAATATTGGTTAAAAATTTTAAATTTCGCTTCTGTATGAGATGCATGTAACCGATAAATTCCAACAATCCCTCCATGCACGGATAAGAAAAAAAATAAAATTTTAATTAGTCATAAAATTAATTTAAAATTAAATTAAAATTTTTGATTAATTATTTTTATAGATTCGATTTTAATTTTTTAATTTTTAACATGTTCAATTATTAGTCATGATTTTAATTTTTAAATATTGATTAATTGTTAGTTTACAATTAATTAGTTTATATTTATATTATATATTTTAAAAATTGTTATATTTTAAATTTATATTGGTAGCTTTGGCAGGTGTAAACCTGAGGGGAGGAATATAAGCACAAGTCATGTACCTATCCCTTAGCTTGCCAATGTAACAGCAAACGAATTAAGGGTGATATATCGTTGGGTGCCATCGGGCGTACCATTGTTTTGATAGTGATATGTCTCTTTTTCTTTAGCGGCCGAAGCAATGTGGCGGAAAGACACCGTTGATATTATTATTATATATATTTTTTTAATCAATATAATGTAATTTTGAAAATGATCTACACATATAATTTTCAATTTCTTGCATTTGTTGCATACGCCTAATACAATGAAATCCAACATAGCTTAAAGTTGGATAATTTAAACTGTGATGGAATTTATCACAAAGTTAACATTAAAATTAGTAAAGAAAATTTTATAATGATAAAATACATGAATTTACATTTATTTTCAATAATTTTTTTTTGAAAAATAAAAAAATAAATATCAATATTTCATTCTAACAATATATATAGGACATGAATTGACATGTGGCAATCAGTTAGACGATAAATCACTCAATTGATATATAGAGTAATAATTTTTTTTGGACCATATCTGACTCTTTGTATACTGTTAATATAATTTTCTTTTGATTGGATGCTAAAGTAAATTTTCACGTGTCAATAGTTAATATTTATTGTATATAAAATATATTTAAATATATTATATTTTTAAAAAATTAACAGTTATTTGTGAATTGATAAAAATAAAAAGTAAATATTATTTATGAATACAAATAATTAATTGAGGAGTGTTTATTGGCTATGCAAATTTTTGGCCATACCCTTACATTTTATAGGATTTGGAACTAAAGAGCAAAATAGATATTTTATAAATATGTTCACGTTTATGGCTACTGGAGTCTGTCCATTTACCGTTTTTACTAATTAAAATTTTTTGAAAAATAGATTAGTAAAAAATTAAAAATATTAGATTTTAAATAAATTTCTTAATTTTAATAAAAAAATAAATGTATTTATTTGTGAATGGAAAAAGTATTTAAAAAAAAAATTCAAGAATGACATGTTTGGCGAGAAACTATTTGTCGGCTATCAATATTGGGTCCTATGCATATTTGGCGTGGACAAGAGGATATGTCATTTTTCGACAAAATGATCGCATTTTGATGACGTCCGTAAGAGCCCTCAATCTAAAATCAGACCCTTTAAAATTCAAGAATCTAGCCTCTTTTTTGGGTTGGGGGGTGGGATTGGGTTTTGGAGTGTGTGGGTGCGCGTGTGTGCGTGTGGGTGGCGGGTGTTGGGCGTGTGGTGTGTGCGTGTGTTGCGACTTTTTTGAGAAGAGCTTTAATTAGTTAGTCTCTTTGGGGGTTCTTTAGTACCTTTCGGCTGGTGAGTCGCGTCCCACCCCTGGCCCTGCTCCACGTATTTCCATTCTGCTCCCTCTCACCAAATTTCCTAATGTTTTTTTAGCACCTTTCGGCTGGTGAGTCGCGTCACGGTACAAAACAATAATGACGGGAAAAAACAAAGGCCAGCAGATTTTTGATTAAAAAAAATAATTGGCTATTATTTTAGGGACAATTTTTTTCAATAATGTAATCAAAAAATTATAAAAATGAAATATGTCAAAAATAATTTACGAAATTTTGATATTTTTAAAATTTTTTTAATAGATAGCGATTTCAGACTATTGGACTCACATGAAAAAAATCTAATTTTTTATTGAAATCGTTAGGCAGCAATTTCAGATCAAAAATCGCTGCTAGTTATAATAATTTTAACATCAATGTGTCATAAATTAAAACATCTATGATAAGTAGTGATTTCAGAGAAATAGGTGAAATTCGAATTTTAAAATATATTATATTTATTAATTTGAATTTACTTTCCAAATAGGTTGTTGTAATTTAATGGCAAAAGTTTGTATGCTGTGTTTTATGAGGTCATAGGTTCAAATCTTGTTATCAATATTATTTTTTATTTTTAATATTAAATATATATTGAATACTTGAATCACCAAATTTGATTTAATAGTAAGATTCTATTCTATTATCTAATTTATAGTTAATTTTTTACAACAATCTTTGTACTTTAATTAATTAAGATTTTACAATTAATTTTTCAAATAAATAAATTAAATTTCTGTTAATTAGCAAGTTTTGTGGTTGTAAAAGAAATACTTTTCTATAACTTGTCGCCATGTCTCTCCCTGATGCCGACCGCCTTGCTCCACCTTTAGAAGTGGATCGAGCAACGAAAAAAGTAAAACGCAGAGCAGATCTCTCTATTCCAGCTGGGTATAGAGATAGCTTAATGAACGGAGCTGTGAGAGAAACCTCCATGGAGGAAGTCATCGAAGCTGCGGAAATCTCCTTGGATGCAGGGGATGTGCAGATAGATCGCTCTGGGGCAGTATCGGTTATAAGTTTCTCAGACAATCTTCGTTCTAAACTGTCCACCACGTTGGGGAAGGCAGTTGTCGTTAGTTTACTTGGGAAGTCAATAGGCTACAAAGCTCTGTGTGCAATAATTCAATCTCTCTGGAGCCCTACAAATGCTAAAATATTAGACATAGGCAGGGGCTTTTTTCTGGTGCAATTTACCAACGAGAATGACTATATGAAGGCTCTTTATGACGGTCCCTGGGTTGTAAACGGAGCTTACCTGTTAGTGCAGAAATGGCACCCTGAGTTTAGAGTTTCCAGCGGTTCAGTTAATGCCACCACTGTCTGGGTCCGGCGTCCTGAACTTCCTTTGCAATATTACTCCTGTAATGTATTGACAGCCATAGCAGAGGCCATTGGTCCCGTAGCCAAGATAGATTACAACACCAGCGAGTTGCATCGCGGCCGTTTCGCTAGAGTCGCTGTAGCTATCGATCTGCGGCAACCACTGGTCTCCATGATCGATATTGATGGAGAGACCCAGAAGGTAGAGTATGAGAATATACCAGAAATCTGTTTCTTCTGTGGGAGGGTTGGACACTACGATTCGTATTGCCCCCATAAACAGCCTGCTGCAGCCAAAGGAGACAACCAGAAAGCTTCAATGGAGGGCGCTGGGTCTGCTAACTCCGGCCATTTTGGTGAGTGGATGGTGGTCGAGAAACGAAGAAGGAATCCCAGAGTTCCAGCCGATAATTCAGGAAGAAAAACCGGTATTAATGGTAAGGGCTCCAGATTTGCTGCTCTAGACGGAGAGGAGGGCGAGATTGCAGGGGGACTTTCGGCAGACAAGGAAAATCTTCCTCCATTCAATAATAACTCAATTGGTGGCCAAATTAAATACAATACAGGGAGCTTGAAGGCACGCGGTATTAAAAGCATTTCATCACGTGGTAGTGGGGGCTCAAATAAAAGGAGATTTTCACGGGAACAGGACAATATAAAGGAAACTACCGTGACCAACAATAAAGTTATTTTGGGTGATTTTTTCATGTTCAAGAGCAAAGTCCAAAACGAAGAAAAATTAGTTGCCATGCCTTCGTCCCTTAACCCAGAAAAACATACAGTGGTAGGCAAACCGATTAAAGAAATACGAGTCCCATCGACAGTCCCTGTTACTTATGACTTGGAGACTGGCCCAGTAAATTCCCATCTTTTAGGACAATTTGAAAATAGGCCTCCTGATTCTGAACTACAACCTCTTGCTGTTGGTAGCGATTCCCTGACAGTGGACATTATGGAGGCAGATGTGTCTATCCAAGGGGAAAACAATGAGGAAAAAGTTGATCTCAGTGAAGATGAGGGGCCTCTTGACCCCTATTTACGTGATGATTGAGCTCTGTCTTAGCGGTAACCTTCTCTTTTTATATCTATTTTATGTCTATCATTTCTTGGAATTGTCAGGGTGCTAAAAGCTCTTCGTTTGTGAGAACTCTGAAATGTTTTATCCAAAGCCATAATCCAAAGTTGGTGGTTCTCCTTGAGCCTAGGATTAGTGGCTCTACTGCTGATAAATGCATACTCGATCTTATAGAGTTGAGGCAACGGGCTTTAGTGGCGAGATCTGGTTATTATGGAAGGAGAGTTGGAAGGTTGAGATCTTGATTAGCAATACGCAGTTCATTCACCTGGGTATCAAAACTGATAAGAAGAGCATGTTTTACTTCACTGCTATCTATGCACACCCGGTGGCTTCACTCCGCACTAAGCTTTGGTCTTCACTCCATCAGATTAATAGAATTACAGATGAGCCTTGGGTTTTAATGGGAGACTTTAACTCTATCTTATATGCCAAGGAAAGGCAGGATGGTTCAATGAATAGATCGGGGATCAGTAAACCCTTCTTGGATTGGTTTATTTCCTCAAAGCTGATTGATATGGGGTATAAGGGTCCTGATTACACTTGGAAAAGGGGTAATCTCTACGAGAGGTTAGATCGGGGCATTTGTAATAGTGTTTGGAGTACTCAGTTTCCCGATGCTTCCATTATACATCTAGCAAGAATTTCTTCTGATCACAGGCCTCTTTTGCTGAAATTATGTAATAATACAAATGTTAATGTTAATCGGCCTTTCCGCTTTTTGCAAGCCTGGTTAACTCACACTAATTTTCAGGATTTTGTTCGTCAGAATTGGAGAGTTGGTGAAAACATGATGGCCTCGGTTAATGCTTTTGTTGAGAAGCTAAAGATCTGGAATTGCACAACGTTTGGAAATATTTTTTATCAAAAAAGGGAACTTTTGGCCCGCATAGCTGGTATTCAGAAAAGGCTTACTCGGATTCATTCATCTCATCTTGAAAGTCTTGAGTTGGATTTGAAAGCTAAGCTTGATCAGGTGCTTCATCAAGAAGAACTTTTCTGGCTTCAGAAATCCAGAAGTGATTGGATTCAAAGTGGGGATAGGAATACAACTTTTTTCTACCAAAGAACTATTCGTCGACGAAAGAGAAATCGCATAGAGTTTCTTCAGAATTCTGAGGGTGTTTGGATTGATGACCCGTTAATTTTGAGTGATATGGCAGTTAGTTTTTTCTCCAATCTCTACTCGGAGGAATGTTATAATCGCCCGCCTTATCACATTAGGGGCCATTTCCCTCTCCTCGGTGAGAAGGTGAGGGTGCTTTCGGAGGAATTTTCTTGCATTGAAATCCAAAGAGCTTTATTTGACATGAAACCTTGGAAAGCTCCTGGAGTGGATGGCATTCAAGCGGGATTTTATCAATCCCAGTGGAACGTAGTGGGTAATGATGTCTGCCAGGAAGTTTTGAGAGTGCTTAAGGGTGGTAAGATGGATAGTGCTATGAATAAGACTCTCCTCTGTCTTATTCCAAAAATAGAAGTTCCAAAAAATATGTCTCAGTTTCGCCCTATTGCTTTGTGCTCGGTGCTCTACAAGATGGTAACCAAAACTATTGCTAATAGGCTTAAGAATCTAATGCCCCTCTTGATTGGGCCTACACAGACTAGTTTTATTCCTGGAAGACGTATTACGGAAAATACTATAGTCACTCAGGAAGTTATTCATTCCATGAAGAGTAAAAAGGGTAAAACGGGCTTTATGACAATTAAAGTGGACTTGGAAAAAGCCTATGATCGGGTTAGCTGGCACTTTCTCAAGGACACTCTTATGGATGCTCGGTTTCCTGTTGACTTAGTTAATGTTATCATGGATTGTGTCTCTGCTTCCTCTACACACATCTTGTGGAATGGTAACATGTCAGATGCTTTCATGCCTTCTCGAGGTCTCAGACAGGGTTGCCCCTTATCGCCCTATTTGTTTGTTCTTTGTATGGAGAGGCTCAGCCAATGTATCAATATTGCAGTCAAAAATGGAGATTGGCACCCAGTGCATCTTAATAGAGGTGGTCCTCCTATTAGCCATCTGTTCTTCGCTGATGACCTGATCCTTTTCAGTAAAGCTGAGGTGAGGCAAACTCGGATTATTAACAAGATCTTGAATGATTTCTACGAGAGCTCTGGTCAGAAGGTTAGTTCTGACAAAACTAGTGTTTTTTATTCAAAGAATGTTAATAATCATCTTCGACGGGAACTGAACCACAAGTTGGGATTCAAGGAGGTTACAGATATGGGGAAGTACCTTGGAATGCCTATTTTGCATTCCCGAGCTTCTAAGAAACACTACTCTTACATTCTCGACCGGATGAAAAGCAGAATGGCCAGTTGGGATGCTTCTTGTATATCCATGGCAGGTCATGTCACGCTTGCTAAGCATGTGTTATCTAATATGCCCTCTTATGTTGTTCAAGCCACTAGAACTCCTTCTTCCTTCTGTGCAGAGGCCGATATGCTGACTAGACAATTTGTCTGGGGGGGTAAAATGGGTTCTCGCAGCTTAGCTTTAGTCCCTTGGAGCACTATGGAAAAATCGAAAGATAAAGGGGGTCTCTCTTTCCGAAATACTTATACCCTCAATACAGCCTTTCTGATGAAGCTTGCGTGGAACTTGCTTACCTAGCCGCATCAGCTGTGGGTTAGTATCCTTGCTTCTAAATACAAGTTTTCACACGGTAGTAGTGCTTATCCCATGGTCCAGCGTAGCAGTACTCCAGTCTGGAAAGGAATATGCTTTGTCTGGTTGAAGGTTCTGTCTCATACTAGGTGGGTTATTGGTAATGGCAAGACAATTAGATTCTGGTTGGACAGATGGGTTCCCGGTCTGGACTTACCGTTATTTCATCATACCTCCAGGCTTATTCTCGAAGATTTAATTAATAAAACAATTGCTTATTTTGCTGATGACAACATTGGTTGGTGCTGGAATCGCTTTGAGGAGTTTTTCCCTCACAATATTCTTTTGAGTATTGTCGCAGCTTGCCCTCCTCATTCTAGTTCTGATGAAGATCAGCCCATCTGGGATCTGTCCTCTTCGGGTTCGTTTACTACGAAATCTGCCTACTCGAGTTTGGTGGAAATGGTTTCAGACACCTCAGACTCTCTTTGGAATCAGATTTGGAAATTAAAAGTGCCTCAAAGAACTAGAATGTTTATCTGGTTGGTGATAAATAACGGCATTATGACAAACGTTGAAAGGAAAAGAAGACATTTCACAGATAAGTCTGATTGTGCATTCTGTGGGGTTGAAGATGAAGACAACCTTCATGTTCTGCGTGACTGTGTGGCTGCGAAGTAGTTCTGGAGCTTCTGTCTCTCAGGAGATCACCTTCAACAATTTATGGAATCTGTTAGCTTGAATGCCTGGGTGAAATTCAACATAAAAAGCTTGAATGTAGTCTTGGAAGAGGTTGCTTGGCCGGAGATTTTTGCTAATTGCTGTTGGTTTTTGTGGAAGCAGAGAAATGAGTTTATTTTCCAGAACAAACGCAGACCCATTCTCTCATTAGTAAATGACATGCTCATCTTTGCTAAGTCTTGTCAAGGATCCCTGGCTTCGCATGAGGTCGGAAACAAGGCTGCATCCCTTTCCTCTCCAAGGTCTTGGTTGCCTCCCCCTATGAACTACTTTAAGGTCAATACTGATGCTTCAGTGTCTAGAGGGGGTATAGCCACTTGTGGAGGTCTTTTGAGGAATTTCTTGGGACACTGGTGTTCTGGCTTCGTGGCTAACTTGGGCAGTTGTCCTATTCTTATGGCTGAAATTTGGGGAATCTATTATGGGCTTTGCTGAGCTAAAGAAGAAGGTATAGTTAATGTGATGGTGGAAAATGACAACATCTTGGCTATTGAGATGATCCTTGGGACTTCTACTCCTAGTGCTCCTTGTATCGCCCTGGTTGATCGGGTTCGCAACATAGCCAAGGTTTTTGCTAATATCTCTTTCAATCACATCTACCGAGAGGCAAACCTTGCAGCCGATAGGATTGCCAAGACGGGCAACGACTTCACTCATGGTTATCATGTGTTGTTCTCCCCCCCTCAGGGGTTAGTTTACTGGTTGTATAATGATTCTGTAGGAGTTTCTTATAACGTTTAGTGTGTTGTTTTCGTGAGCTTGCTCACCTTCTTTAATAAAAAAAAAAGAAATACTTTTCTTTCTCTACTTAAATTCTATCTCTTAAATAACGAAATGTCAAAAAAATACGGTTGCTTGCTTTGCAAAGTATGACTTTTAATTATGATATTTATTTATTTATTTATTTATTTTTCACATGTATGATTATTATTGTTTTTTTTAGAAAGGATTCTTTTTAGTTCTTTTCTTTGATAATAGCATTTTTGGAAGTTGAGTGAGAATCTAACGGGGTCAATTGAAAAAATTGCTAAATTTTTAACCATTTAAGTGATTTTCTATGATTTTTTATTTTCAATTTATGCTACATATATATTAATTTCAAAACATATTATCTTGTTATATAAATTTAAAAAATTTATTGAGACTTAAATTAGAGACATGCTAGTTTCGATATTATCACAATACCAATAAATTAAAATTTATTGATACATATTTAAATTTTTTTTACAAAAATAGATTAGTTAATAGTATTATTAACTTAATATTACGATAATCTACTAACGCTAAAAAATAATTTTTAGAGATGTCAATTGTAATGGCCTCAATGTCGGATCAACCGTGAACAATACTTCTCGATGGTGAATAATATTTTTCGGGCTCAAAATTCAATAATATTTTATTAGACCATCGGAAAGTATTGATCATGATAAGTTCGAAGTTGAAATTTGAAGTGAAATTGATGTCAAATGGGCCTCCAAAAGTCAAAAATACAAAAAAAGTAGCGAGTCAATTTTTCTAATAGCGAAAAAGACTTGATTTTGCATAAATTTTTAAAATAACAAATCAACTCTGAAAATTGTCAGATTTTGCATGTCTACATAAATTTTTATGTAGAATATTTTGGTGATGAGAATTGAATTTTTTGGTGATATCGGCAGTTATTGAATCGGATTGATAAGTTTGAATCGGACCGATAACGGACTCTAATTGAGCCAAAATTTTACATACTATCTATTTTTGATGTAATAAAAGTGATGAAATTATTTTTGAAGTGATTTAAAATGAGAATAGAGAGAAATTGAATGAGCTTTAAATGGCTTAAAATGGACCTTTTAATTAATTTGGACTAGGCCCATTCTTTAGGCCCAAATTTAGGCCCATTAAGGAGAGTATAAGAAGCTGAAAAATTTGAAATTTCTTCATATTTTTTTAGCTCTCTCTTCCCCTCTTTATGGTGGCCGAACCATCACCTTTACCTCATTTCTCTCATTTCTTCAATCCCCCAATTAAAATATTCATGTAATCCCATCATGAGAATGGTAATTTCATCTTCTAGATTATATTTGTGACCTCCAAACCTTTGATTAAAGTAAAGGAAGCAAGAAAAATCAAGTAGAGAGAAGAAAAGTATTTCTTTACAACCACAAAACTTGCTAATTAATAGAAATTCAATTTATTAATTTGAAAAATTTTAATTATAAAATCTTAATTAATTAAAGTACAAAGATTATTGTAAAGAATTAATTGTAATTGGATAATAGAATAGAGTCTTATTATTAAATCAATTTTGGTGATTAAGTATTCAATATATATTTAATATTAAAAATAAAAAATAATGTTGATAACAAGATTTGAACTTATGACCTCATAAAACACATCATGCAAACTTTTTGCCATTAAATTACAATATCCTATTTGAAAAATAATTCAAATTAATAAATATAATATATTTTAAAATTTGGACCCACCCATTTTTCTAAAATCGCTGTTTGTTTTTGCAGTTTTTGACATTAAAACTGCCGTTAGTCATAACGATTTTAGTGAAAAATCATATTTTTCTCACGTAGGTCTCACAGTTTGAAACCGCTACTTATCATAGTGGTTTTGAAAACACCCAAATTCCGTAATTAAAAAAAATCTGAAATTAAAATTAAAAAAGAAAATGAAGGGATTTTGCTAGTTCTGAAAAAAATTGAGCATTTAACTCCGCTTTTGGCTTTTTGGGTCGGCTGATGGAACTTTATAGATTAATTATAAACATTTATGAAATTTTTAAACATCATTAGTATTTTAATAAAAATTATTATTTAATTTTCATGAAAATTTAAAAATATTGCTTTCAACGCTGTCTGATAAAAAATTTATCCTTAATTAAATTATTATTAGATTTATCAAAAATAATTATGGAATGATAAGCGATATAATTATAGTGGTTTAATCGTTGTTACATATGGATTTATTGTAAGCCATGCCATATCCTACGGTATTTTACCCAAGCTTTCATTTCTTTTATCTCTTTTATATAATATATTTTTAATTATTTTTCAACTCTCTTCAAATGGTTTATTTTTTCTTTTTATATATATTTAGGGTAAATTAGAAAACATTTCAAAATCTGGTGTTAGTGAATTTAATTAAAATTTTGAAGTGTTTAAAAAGGCAATTAGAGTGCCATTTTACGTTAGTATGGGATCCACCCAACATTATGCTAGATGTAGCAGAAAAACGGCTTGACACTTTTAGTTTGCACAACGGCACCGTTTTGTGGTCTAACCAAGGATTGCATGAGTGGACTTCGGTCTGACCAAAAAAGGCAACCATATTAATGTTTTCTTAATTTTTTTTAATATAAAACTGTAAGTTGCCGCTTTTGGTTGAAATATATATAAAAAAAATTCATAAAATGATAAGGTTTGCACAAATTAAATACATAAAAAATAGAACAAAATAACACACTGGTTGGATATGGTAAATATTTTTGGCCGAAAATTTAAATCGCCCCCTAAAAGTGTAATTCACTACCTAAAATTTAATTTGGTATAATATTATTCATAATATTTTAAAATTAGAGCAATTTAAACTCTAAAATGATACGTGTCCAATTTTTAAGTGATAGGTGTACAATTCTTGAGTGATACGTTAAAATTTTAGATAAAATAGACATATATAAATACATACATTGAATATTATATACACATCGGTATTTTCGACAATAAAATAGCAATTTGAAACAATTAGATTTTGTAGCTTAATTGCATTAGTGCATTCTAGAATGGGTGATGATCGTGTTTTTCATTTGAAAATAAAAGACAAAGTACTTTAAATCACCCAGGATGTTGCTTTCTTCGACTTTGTCGTCATTAGAATAGTCCTTCCCGCTGCTGATAGAAGTGATTAAAATAAGACCAAAAGACTTTCCGAAGTCCGATAATGAAGCGTTGTGTGAACTGAGAATAGCCGCATACAAATCCAAAACCAATTTTCTATTGACCCACCGACAGCCGGTGCAAGTAAACGATAAAGTCGTAAGTGATTCAACTATACCTATTATTTTATTATTACAAATAAAAAAAAAATAACTAGAATGTTATTTGAATAAAAAATTGAATGATCACGAATCAAATAATTCTATAAAAAAGATAAAATGAAAGATTTATAAGAAAAAATAAAATAAAAGTAAGCACTAACCATAATAGAGATAAAATGTTGCTAAGAAAAAGCTAAACATTAACAGGAAGTTTTCCGTTCCCAGACCCCAAGAAAAGGGGAACATGTAAAAGTAAAAAAAAGGAGCATTAATATGTAATCTGAAAAGTCGTAAATATTGTATAATGTTTCTACCGTAAACTATTACTTTTATTCTTCATTAAACTCTACACCTACAGTCTAGAATCTCATAGTTCTAAATGCCGAAAATGAAAAGCCCCTAATAATCATTTAAACAACATTTAGTTAAAATAATTTTAGGGTTAATAATTGAATTTTATACTAATAAATACTCCATTCGTTTTTTTATGTGTCATGATAACGTTTGATTTATCAAACTCCTAAGCGAGTCGGAAGGACGAGATTCGATCGACGCGTGGAGACCTGCAAGAATCTTTGACCGATCGGTCCAGATAAAAGTACTCCAAAACTTAAGTCAATGACTTAAAGATGCCTGAATTTTAGAGAGAGTTGATCTCAAGTTGTGTGTACATGGACCCACTATTCATTGGGCTATTTGGGGGTATACTCGAATACCTAGACAGGGCTATAGAGATGTCATAGTAGGAGAACGGCAACGTGACAGAGAGCAGGTGAGAGACGTGGGCTTTATTATACGATGGCGAATTAACAAGACAACTGGTCCTATCAATCTGATCGGTTCGGATCAGTTAGTCCCCCAATGCTTGTTAGTCACGCGCCAGACATCTCTGGGAGTTAGGATCCCTGGCCTTTGGGCCCAAAAGATGAAAGGGTGTCATTACTTGTCCCCCCTTAAAGGGTGACTGATCGTCTGAAAGTCGGATTAGTGGTAACTGTAAAATTGTTCACCTAATCGAGTCATCATTAATTTGATAGTTGCCATCGCTTAAAGACAGGTGCGTGTGCCTAGAGCGATGCTTCGGTATTTGGACCAGTGACCGGTGTCTAGCAAGTGTACTAAATCGGCTAGTAATATAGGAAAATATAATTATGACCCCAAGATATCGAACCCAAGGAAAACTAGTGAATGTATGCAGGATTTTAGATTTTTAGAATGAAGATTGTGTGTGAGGAAGAAAGGAGATCCCAAAGTTATGATAATGAAGGGTTAACTAAACTAAAAACAGAAACATGAGCAAAAGACTTGATAACTGAACTGAAAGCAAGTAAATAAAATTGGTGAAAATCAATATTAACGACAACTTTCACTAAAAGACTATCCACCTTAACTTATATTATAATGACTTAATTAAAAAGTTGACTCAAGTAATTATGAAGAAATTAGATAGATAAAGCTAACTTATCACAAGATTATCATTCTAAGCATCAAACCTTTCCTGTTCAGAATTATTCAACACTTAGCATAAACATCTAATTTTAGCTAGTCTCCTAGATGTTTATTAAACTCTTTTCCAAGAAAATTTAACTTTCATCTATTCTTGATTTTAACTTTTCTTAAATTTAATCTATTATTACCAACACACCTATACCTTAATTCAGAATATAATCATGCATTAATAACAATAAATTAACCTAAGAACATGCAAATCCATTATCATGCATAAGTCAATCATCAACTATTTATTACAATAAGTTAATAATCAGCTTATAAATAATCGCACGTAAGAATTAGCATAAAATCAAGAAATAATCAACTCGAATCACATTAAGCACAATTAAGTAATTACAATATAAATTTAAAGATTTAAAAATCCTTTAGCAAAAGTAAAGAAAACTACTTGCTATTCATATTGAAAACTGAAGCAAACAATACGAACACGTAGTTTCTAACCTAAGTGCAAAACTAAAACAAACTAATATGTTTAACTTGTAATAAGCCCTCTCCAATTGATGTCTCTTGGTGCTTTTATAACCTTCAAATAGGAAGAAATTCATCTCCTCCCAACTTTCTAAATCAGAAGACTTCTCAATTAATAAGAATTCCCAAACTTGGTAAGAAGCAGAGTTTAATTTGGTAACAAAGATTGGGCCCGAGATTCCATCCCACTGAGTGAAGTTTAGACACTTGGTAGAGTGATAACATCACTTGACTGAGTGAAATTTAGTCACTTGGTAGAGTGATGACATCACTCCACCAAGTGAATTTTAGTCACTTGGTAGAGTGAAAATATCACTCCAGCGAATGATGTTCCTCTGGATTGATAAAAAGCTTCATCTTTTGCTTGTTTAGGCCACTTGGTAGAGTGACAATATAACTCCACCGAGTGGCACCCTCCTGGACTAACGTTTAACACCTTAATTTAATAAAATTATGCTTTAGCCCCTGCAAACTCCTTTTGTCTTCAAATAAGCACCTAAAAGCATCAAATTTCTGAATTAATACCTCAAATTGCAAGTTTACAAAATTAAACATTGAATTGACTTAAATATTACTGAATTAACATAATAAGCATATTAAAAACATACTAAAATTCACACTTATTAAATACCCCATACTTAGCCTTTGTTTGCCCCCAAGCAAACTTGAACAAACCAACTCCTTAAAATTATCAAACTTTAAACAAGAATAAAGCATTTTAAAATTAAGTTTAATAATCAACAAGAGCACTTAACAGAATCTTAACTAGAATAATCTTCAATCAAGGCAATAAGAATTAGTTTTCTTATGTGTGTGCAAGACCAAAACATTTAAGTACTTTTTTTTAAAAAGAATACCAATGCAATTATATAACCAAGCTTAAAATGAATGTACACCTAAGTATACTAATGGTTTCGCACTTGAAACTCTAGAAATACCATAGACTTCTCCTTTAGCACCAAAATCCGAAGATCATCTCTGCTAAACAACTCAAAATCAACTTAAAATCACTTAGGTTTTAATTGGGTTGTAATGGGATTGAGGTGATGGTTGACAAGAAATAGATAAAGGATAATCAAACAAAGTAACCATTCTAACTTGAATAAACCAAAACTTTCAATACTAATCACAACCCCTTTTCTTAACTCATAGTGCATAGCCTGAAACAAAACTGAAGTTTCCTTTTTAAAATGCCTTATTTTGAAAGAAACCAAACATTCTCATCCTTGCAAATACCCCACACTTAAAATTTTGCCTCAAATGCTAATTTTAATCTTTTTTTTTAAATTTTATGATCGAAAGTGCTGGGTTTTGAAGGAGAAATACAAGGCAAAATGATACAACCACTTGACTTCTTTTCATAACCTTCTGCTAAACACTTTATTACACCCTTTTAAGTTCCAAATTCCTTTTATTTATCCAATATTTAGAGTGGCTACTCTCAAAAAGGTAAGACAAAGGCTATTTAGGCTAAATGGTTACTTTCATAGGTGTGACAAGAAAATTAAGATGGCACGCCCTTAGCATGCCTCACTAGGCTCAAAGTGGCTTAACAAAGGAAAATATAAAAACAGGATAGGAAATTAGTCTTTTTATGGCTAACAAGAAAAATTGTGCCTATATCACTTTTTAAATTAAATTGAGTTGCTTTTATACTTTGAAGGATGATGACAAAGGTTATAGTGCTCTAAAATTCCTTACTTGATCATTCAGTGCATTGGTTTTTCTCTAAGTTTTAAACTGGTCTATAGTGCTAAAAAAGTAGAAAATAACAAATATTTGCCAAGTTGAATGTTAAACTAGCTCGGAATATATCAAACAACATCCTTGTTCTAATGCTAAACTTAGAATTTTGACTTATGCATATTCAAGGGTTAAGTTCAATAAGTTCAATTTTTGAGGAGAACTGGGGCAAACTAAGTCTTAGTGCAAGCTAAATGATAAGATAAACAACTATCAACAGAAACTACTACTACTTAAAACAGACGAATGTTAGAATAGAATTCTTTGTAACCTAAACACACAAACAAAAATAACTACACAAGTGTTTTACGAATAAAAAGGGAAGATTTAGATTATACTTACTGAATCTAAGCAAAATTGAGCTTGGAAAAGTTCTATCCTCCTCTTAAAAGGTTGTTGTCCTCATCAAAACTAGACAGGTCTCTTAGTTTGCTGGCGATGGTGGTGGTGGAAAACATTGCCAAAAGCGGGTGGTGAACTGCTCAAGACTGTACTTCACCTCAAGTACATGATCCTGCAATGTGTCTATTCTGCCCTTCAGTCTATTCATCCGAGTATTCATGTGAGTTATGAATTCTTACATCTTAGTTGAAGGTTCATGTGGTGGAGGTGCTTGAGCAACATGTTATGGTGTAGCTTGTTCCTGTTCAGCTTGATCATCCTCTTTATCTCTATTTCTCCCAATAGTGATTAGATACAAATACTCTACCCTATCAGACCAATGCTTCCTTGGCTTTTTGACTAAAATTTGTATCCGTGTTAACATGGCATGGTATAAATAAGCTGCCTTTCCAAAAGATCCCCTCATATCTATATATCCCATTGCTCTGGCCATTATGGTTGCAATGTAGCTTAGAGATGTCGCTTTGATTTTGCTACTCATTTTTTTGCAACTCTTCTATCTTTCTACACAAGATAACTGCCCCATTGATTCATATACCTTCAACCATACATCTTAACATCATACATTCTTCAGCATTAATAGCCCTAGGACTGCCAATACAATTACAGAAAGTAATGGATAAAAACCTGTGAAGAATTCAAAGAGCATGACTTCCTAAGGCACGAGCCTTAAGCTTGCTTGATTTATATTACACTGGATTCTCAGGATCTCGGATAAATTCCCTATTTTCTTGTGCTGTAGCATTAGGTAATTCACCCATTCCATCATCAGGAAATCCTAATGTTTTAGCAAATTTTAGAAAAAGCATGCGATAAGTCTTCCTCCCTAGTTTAAAACTGACTGTGCCTACATCTTGCTCATCTTCAAATGTCAATGAGAATGATGTGAAGAATTGTAATGCAATGTGTGGATATATTTTCGGGTGCTTGTTAATGAAATGCTCCCAACCAATGGCTTTGATTAAAGGAAATACCTCATCCCAAATATTTCCATCCAAAATATCAAGGAAGAATTCCCTCAAATACATTGGCTTGATGAATTTGATTTGCTTAAAATATTCATATAATTCGGTTTTATCTTTGTCAATATAAGCTGGAAGATGTTTTCCATATGAGCTTGAGGCTTCACTCTTCTTTGATTTCTTCTCTGATTTCTTAGAAGGCACTGGGTACAAATAAAACAAACCAAATAAGTGCCAAAGAAAATACTTCACACCATAACCATGTTTAAAAGATATAGGTAATAAGTAACTTAATTCTTCAAATGGTAATGTATGATTTAAGTGTGGCACAAGTGTATATGAAGTGTAGAAGTAAGATGAAACATGTGAAATTGAGTTAGAATGAATCAGAGAAAGAAAATTAAAGCATAATGTTTTTGAACTTAGTCATTGAGGTATTTCATAAAAAACGTTATGTGCACAATGTAACTAAGCCAAAATATATTAAAATTTGAATCATTAAAAAACCACAATTGAAGGAATAACATCATAGGTCAACACTAATCACAAGTAAAATCAACTATAGCAAGAATATTAACATTTAAAAGCAAAATAAGCTAAGCAACAATACCCAATTTGGAAGAATACAACACACGTTTCAATGTCTAAATATTAGAAATTGAAGCAAATTAAAACAATGAAAGCACTTACTTGTTAGCAAAAGATAAATGAAATTTTAAAAATACAAGTGTTGCTTGATTTGGTGGAGTGGGATTTGGGTTTAGGTGAGTGAGAGCAAAAGACAGTAAGGGAAAATGAGCAAATGGGTGAATTGGTGTGTGTGTGCGCTTTTTAAAATGGGGGACTCGAAGGGATGTGAGGACCCATTCGGTTTCCCCACTCCACAAAGTGGTCACTCACTATCTTTAGAAATTTCTTTTTTTTTTTAAATAAATGAATAAAGCAAAGGAACTTACTCCGTGGGATGAAAACACACACGATGGAGTGTGGTTTGGGAACTCGGTGGAGTGGGAAAACCCACTCAACCAAGTGATCACTTACTGGACTAAAAGAACAAAAATTATGAAAAATTAGCTAAGGAGAAAAAACATGGCATTCGGTGGAGCATTGTAAATACTTGGTGGAGTGAGGAAACTCACTTTGCCGAGTGCAAACCATCTGGATAAAATTAAGAAAGAACAAACCTGAACACAGTAGCCATATTCGGTGGAGTTAGAAAAGATACGGTGGAGTGAAAAACCACTCTATCAAGTGATAGATCCCTATGCTAAAATTTCTTTTTTGTGCAAACTCCTTATTGACACGAGCAACTCGTCTTTACTGAAATCAACTAAAGTCAATGCCCTCTTAATTCAAGCTATCATGAATTCTAAATTAGAGACAAAACACTGCAAAGTTATTTCATGCATTTTAAATCAAAACTTCCTTTTTCTGTATAAAGCACTTGTTAAAACTAAAACAAATAAAGACACACTAGCATTATGAAAACAAAAATTAAACAAACTACTTAAAGCAAATGAAAAGAGAAAAAGAATGTAGTTCTGAGTTTAGCAAGTCCTCAGCTAGACTTTTTGAATCCTCTATTACTTTTGAAATACCATTGTTGCTTTTGCAACCTCTACCTTCCCACCATGATATGGCTTCAAATGGTGCCCATTGACTCTATACTCTTGTCCATCTTTCGAATTCTTAATAGTCACCACACTGAAGTCATTGTTAGATAAGACTTGATATGGCCCAAGCCATCTTGATTTCAATTTACCTGGAAACAAACGCAGTTTACTGTTATACAATAAAACTATCATGCCAGGAACAAATTTTTTAAATTTTAGTCGCTTATCATGCCAATGCTTTGTTTTTTTCCTTGTAAATAGCCGCATTGTCATATGACCATTGTCGAATTTCATCAAGTTCGTTCAGTTGTAGCCTTCTCTTTTCTCCTGCACATCTTAAATCAAAATTAAAAAATTTCGTAGCCCAATATGCTTTATGCTCTAACTCAACCAGTAAATGACATGCTTTTCTAAAAAGGATTCTAAAGGGAGACATGACTATAGGGGTCTTAAATGTAGTTCTATAAGCCCAAAGAGTTTTATCCAGTTTATGAGATCAGTCCTTTCTTGAGCTATTGACTGTCTTTTCTAATATTGATTTCAATTCCCTGTCAGACATCTCTACCTGTCCATTTGCTTGAGGATGATATGGGGTTGTTATCTTGTGCTTGACACCAAATTTTCTAAGCAGAGTCCTAAATCGATCGTCAACAAAATATTTTCTTCCATCACTTATAATGGCTCTTGATGCTCTAAATTTAGTGAAAATATTTTTCCTAATGAATTCAAACACAACCTTAGTGTCACACGTTCTAGTTGCTATAGCTTCTACCCACTTACTGACATAATCTACAACAACCAGGATATATTCAAATCCAAATGAATTTGGAAATGGCCCCATAAAGTCAATACCCCAAACATAAAAAAATTTCTACTTCTAGCACATTATTCATTGGCATTTCATCGCTCTTTGATATATTTCCTAATCTTTGACATTTTTCACATAATTCAATAAAAGAATTAACATCTTCCAAAAAGAGTAGGCCAGAAAAAACCTATTTGAAAAATTTTTTGTATCGTGCGATTTGGTCCATGGTGACCTCTAGCTTCTCCTCCATGACATTGCCTCATTATATTTTCTTGTTCTATCTCGAGAATGTATCTTTGAAGTACTTGATCCGGACAAATTTTTATTAGATATGGATTATTCCAAAGGTAATGCTTCGTATCAGCTTGAAGTTTTTTTATCTGTTGCCAAGTAAAATCTTTTGGAAGATAACCTCCTGCAAGAAAATTAACTATGTTAGCGTACTAAGGAGTAGAAAATTCATATGCATAAATAGCACAAATATGTTCATCAGGAAAATAAGTCAGAAAATTTTTCCTTCTCAACATTAGCATGATCCAATCGAGATAGATGGTCTACTACAAAATTTTTAGCTCATTTCTTATCTTTAATTTCCACATCAAACTCTTGTAAAAGTAGAACCCATCTAATAAGTCTTGGTTTGAAATCATTTTTTTGCAAAAAGGTGTCTTAATGCCACGTGATCCGACCATATTATGATCTTGAAACCAAGGAGATAAGGTCTGAATTTTTCAAAAGAAAACACAATCACCAGTAACTCTTTCTTGATGGTTGTATAATTTACTTGAGCTCTAGTGAGGGTATGACTTTCATAGCAGATGGTATGAAAAATTTTATCCCTCTATTAACCTAAAACTACTCCCACCGCATAGTCACTAGCATCATACATGAACTCAAATGGTAGGATACAATCCGGTGATGCTATAACGGGTGCTGTGATTGGGTTTTGTTTTAACAAATTATATGCCTACAAACACTTATCATCAAAGTTAAATACAATATCTTTTATCAACAAATTAGAAAGCGGTTTAGCAATTTTAGAAAAATCCTTAATAAACTGACGATAAAAATCGTTGTGATCAAGAAAACTTCTAATTCCTTTAACACTAGTCGGAGAAGGTAATTTATCAATAACATTAATTTTGATTTATTTACCTCAATTCCTTTTTCGAAGATCTTATGTCCTAAAACTATTCATTCTCTTGCCATGAAATGACTTTTTTTCCAATTAAGAACAAGATTAGTTTCTTTACATCTTTCCAAAAGATTATTCAAATAAGACTCAAAATCACGACCATATAATGTCAAATCATCCATGAACACTTCCATAAAATTTTCAATAAAATCATGAAATATGGCCATTATGCATCTTTGAAAAGTGGTTGGGACATTACAAATACCAAAAGGCATCCTTCTATATACAAATGTACCATAAGAACATGTGAATGTGGTCTTTTCTTGGTATTTCAGGGCTATAGGTATTTGCATATATCCTGAATAACCATATAAAAATAGTAAAATCTATTTCCTGCCAGTCTTTCTAACATTTGATCAATGAATGATAATGGAAAATGATATTTTCTAGTAGCATTATTCAATCTCTTATAATCTGTGCATATTAAATTATTCTATAATTTCACGATGGATTCACGACAACAAAGCTGTCGCTATTATGCATTAAATTATAAAATTAAAAAAATTTAGTGACAAAATTAGTGACTAACATTTTGTCGCTAACATTTAGAGATGGAAATTTATTACCGACATACTATCGCTATTGACAAAAAATTTATTAGTAACGAAATTAGCGACGATAATTTTTGTCACTAAAAATTGTTATTATATTTGCTGTGACTAATTTCAAAACTCATTTAGTGATGGTTTTGTTCTTTTTCGTGATTGAATTTTCTGTCACGAAATTAGCCACTATTTTATTGATCTATCCCACATAATTTAGCGACTGTTCGTCACCCAGTCGTCAAAACATATTTACAACGAAAAATAGCCAATTAGCGACCGAATTTGCCATCGCAAATCTGTAGTTTTTTTATGGTGTTACTTTTACGCTATTAGGCGTAAGTTCAGTGATCATGGGTGAAATTAACTTTGTTAATAACTTAAGCAAAAAGACCAATCAACTGATAGTCCCCCAAATATCTAAATAAAATAAATAGGGGAAAAATACCGACCCATATACCAACCATCAGAATATTGATGTTTAGTTAAACAAATTGATAAATATTCTTAAATAGACAATTGCAAATGTTAGTTATAATATATTGAAATGACTAGGGTGTATTTACTTACAAAAAATAGTATTTTATTTTCTATTTTATTTTTTTAAAAAATTTGAAGTATTTATTTTATATAGAAAATTTGAAAAACGCGTTTACCTGTTGACAAATGAAAAATTATTTTCTTGGAAATAGAAAATGAAAAAATAAGAAAACATGTTTATTTATTAAAAATGGAAAATGTTTTCTAAATTAAAAAAATTAAATTATATATTATTAAAAAAAGATGTATACTCTAATTTTTAAAATTGAAATAATACATATATATGATTAAATTATAAATTTATTAAGATGATTCAATTAAATTTAATATTTATAAATTAATGATTATTGAATTAAAAAAATATGATAGTAACATAAAAAAATAATCAATTTCTAATTTTTATTATTATTGTAATTTTCCATAATTAATCCTCTCTAACTATTTCCATTTGCATTTGTTGGGAGAAATTAATATTAATACCCTTCTATTGTACTCTAGCAGTTGTTTCTTCAGGCAAATTTAAATATTCTATCATATAATGTAAATAGTTGATCAACTCTATCTTCCATCCTGATGAAATTATGCAATGTATAATATGCAGTTGGAATAATTTTTTTTCAACGTAAATGATAATTTGGTATTGATTTTAAAATTGAAAATCTAGCATTTAACACTTCGAATGCTCTTTCTATCACATTACATAAAGATAAATGCCTCTAGTTAAATAACTCATATTTTCTTGTAATTTGTCCTCGTCCATAAAAGTCATTTAAATGATATCTTTCACCACGATAGGGAGCCAAAAATCCTAGTATATTAGGATAGCCAACATTCACGATATAATAATAATCTACAAATTAATATTTATGTTAATCAAATGATAATAATCTAAATCAATATTAAGGAAAAAATGATAATAAAAACTCTTACCACCACTTGGAAAGGGAAAATTATTTTTCTATCTTGTTAATGTATCAAGAAATACTCTAGAATCATTTGCCATCCCTTCCCATCTAGTGTACACGAATGTAAATAGCATGTTGTGGGAACATACGACCATAACATTTTGTATTATAAGTGTTGCCTTTCAACCACGAAAGGTCTTTTATTTAGAAGCTGCCACATGAGTACCATCTATTGCATCTATGCATTTCTTACCAAACAAAAGCAAAACATTTAACTTACAGTTAATATTATATATATGTAGTGATATTATATGCCATAAAATAATAAACTATAATATTTTAATAATATATTATCTTACCTCAAAATATGGATGTCATTTGGGATTGTTTTGAATTTTTAGTTACATAGAAAATCTATTTACATGTTTAATCAAGTGAGTACCTAAAGTAGCTAATGCTCTAATTACTATCTTACTCCATTTATGAACAGTAGTAAGTGAATGTTGATATTTTTATGCTATAATCCTTTGACGAAGATCATGACATAGAACTAACAAACCCATGTCCACTCCTTCCACACCAACATCTCTTTTATCTCTTAATAAACCCATCAATTTTAATCTTTCACATAAATTTATAAACACACATGGTGCCATATGAAACTCTTCATAACACCTAGTTGGATCTCCTACAAGAACTTCAATAGTGTAATTTTTTCCACTAAATATTGAAGTTTTGCAAGGAATCCTTTTTATAAAATCCCCTTCATGAGTCATAAAAAATCTAACTAAAAGTAAATCTAAAATCTCATCATCCCATTCACTAGTAGAACTATCATTACTTGATGAAAATATTGATACTTGATTTTGATGTAAATTTTGATCAATAAATCCTGCATAAATTTAAAGGAAAAATAAACAAATAAAAATTAAAAACAAACAAATACTTATCTATATTTTAAAAAATTAAAATAAAAGTTAGTATAATAAGTCTAGCTATCAAACATTATCTAATTTAAAAAATATCACAGATTCAATTACATAAATTTTCAATCTAATCTTTTCTTCTATTGGCACACGTCAAGACAAACATTGTTCTCCATTTTGGATTGATAAACTTTTCTAGTGCTTTGTTATATGTAGCATTAGAAATATCTTCTATTCCTTTTAAAATATCCATATATGCATCTATAGTATATGGATCAGATTCAACACTTGTAGCTTGATTGCTTTCCAATTTATATTTTTGTGCTTTTGTTAATTCTTTTTTTGCTCTAGCACTTAAACAAAATTTCCACTTTTCCAAACATGAATCACTACAAAAAAATGCAAAATATCAAGGAAAAAAGTGCTCGCTAAATGATGGCTTTTCGTGGCTAAATCTATTTAACGAGAAAAAAATTTTGTAACGAAAGTCATCCTAGCAGAAGTAAGCGAGGAATAAAATTCATCTCTAATGATTAATTCCTCGCTAAAATTTAGTATGTACTTTTGCAACAAGTATTATTATTGCTAAATTTAACAAGAAAATTGTCCTCACTAACTTCTCGCATGAATTTTGTGACGACAATATTGTCACTAAATTTTGCGAGGGAATTTTTTTTGTTGCCATTTTTCTCATTTTTCTCTATCCAATGGTTATTTGGCAACAAAATATCTATCGCCAAATACTCGCTATTAGATTCTCACAAAAATAACTTGAATTTTGTTACAGATAAATTTTAGCTAAATAACACCTATCTGAACATGATAATTTTGTATTAAATTAAAATTATTTTTTCTTAAATTAATATAAAATTTTACCATTTTAACAACAAACCACAAAAATGGATATCATTGTTAATTGCACATCAGAAATAGTTATTTACAAATACATATCATTGTTAATTGCATATCAAAAATAACACATGTATATACAATAGTGATCAATGATATCCAAAATGTCCTAATATATACTAACAATTATAATGTCAGTAGTATCTATAACTAGATGGATAAATCATGTGATAAAACACTTGAGCCATTAGCCTAGTCAATACGAGATGTGAGTAGACGCATCTGCTCCTTAATCCGCTGCTGGAAAAGTTATTGTTACATCTTCATCTGCTATTGGATCTATGTGACTCACTGCTCAACTCGCTGATCAATCTCCTGTTTAAGCTCAACATAAATCTCAGCTTGAAGCTCAATCCGTATAATAGACAAACATTGCTCAAACCTTTCCTCCATTACTCTTGTATTGTGTGCTTTAAAAGCAAAACAAGAGCGAGATGAACAAGCCTCTACGTAATACTGAGTCGCTTTAACTCCAAGTTTATACACTCATCCTCCCTATGCACCCCCTACTGCATCTAAGTATATTTGACTCTCATCAATATTTTTACCTTCACTTTGAGATCTCTCTAACCTAAGCTGTATGATTCTGTCCTGAAAATTCATATTACAAATTAGAAGGAAGATTAGTAAATTCTCCTAGTATGTAATCACAATATATAAATTCACATCTACAATCAATCAACACTTACATATATCACGCTGCATCTATTATTAACAAAAGACTTTCCATCATTCTTTTTTGTATGGGTGTGTAAGAAGACTTCACAAGCAGTCGGCCGTCGCCTTTTCTTCTTAGCCTAAATAGAGTATAACAAGTAAAATTAAAAAAATAGATTCAGTTGTTATCAAAAATCTATCCGTATTTTCCCTAAAACTAAGACAAACCCAAATTGTCAAATCTGAAAAATATTCACATTTATACTTCTATTGTAATAGTCTCAACACTGGATCAGCTGTGAATAGTACTTTTCGAAAGTGAATACTGACACCGAGGTGAATAGTATCTCCCTGAGTCGAAAAATATTTTATTGGACCATTGAAAATAGCAAGTTAGCTGGAGTCCAAAGATATAATTTGGACTGAAAATGAGATCAAATGGACCATTAAAAGTCAAAAATAAGGAAAAAGTCACAGTTCCAATTAAAATGATACTTATATTAACTGAGAGCTTATCTGAAATTTTAAAAATAACAAATAATCTTTAAAAATTACCATATTTTCCATATCTACATTAAATGTGATGTAGAATCATATGGTAATACAAAATTAATGTTATGATAACTTTGGAAATTGATATATCGGACTGGTAAAAATACATTAGACCAAAAAATAATCTTTGAATGACTCAAAAATATTCATAAAGTCTATTTAATATATTTTAAGAATTTTAGAAGTATTTTTAAGGATATTTGACCTCTATAAGTAAGAGAAAAATAACTGGTCAACTACAAATTGATCAGGACTTTAAAAATAGTAAATGATCCTCAAAAATTGCAGAAGTTTTTACTTAAGCCTAAAATTATATGTAGAATATTTTGGTGATGAGAATGAAATTTTTCGGTGACATCAACAGTTGTCGAATTGGACTGATAAGTTTGAATTGGATCGATAACAGACTCCGATTGAGCCAAAAATTTATATATTACCTATTTTTGAGGTGATAAAGATGATTAAATCATTTTTGAAATAATTTGAAATAAGAAAGAGAGAGAAATTGGATTGGGCTTTAAAAAGGCCTAAATGGGCCTTTTAATTAATTTGGACAAGGCCCATTCTTTAGGCCCATTAAGGAGAGTATAAGAGGCTGAAAACTCTGAGATTTCTCCAAATTTTTCCAGCTCTCTCTTTCCTTTCATTTGGTGGCCGAACCACCATCCCAAAAGATTATATCTTATTTCTTCAATTTTCCAATTAAAATCTCATGTAATCCTAACATGAGAAGTGAAATTTCATCCCTATAGTTAAAATATATAGCCTCTAATCTTTGATTGAAGCAAAGGAAGTAAGGAAAATCAAGGGTGAAAAGTGAAGAGAAAAGAGTTGTCATGGCTAAAAGCAAGGAAAATGAAGCTTAGGCACTCATAAGCATAGAAAAATTATAAGTGACTGCAAACTCCTTTGATTTTCCTTTTATTTTGAATTAATTTCATTTATGTAATTAGGTTAAAAATGGGTAAAGTTGTTAATTGATAATGAAAATAATATATGTTAGCCTAAATTAAGTGTAGAGATGATATATGGTGCCCATAAACTTTAGTAAATTATTGGAATTTATTTTAGAATTTTAAAGCCTATGTATTGATTATGTTTATAGTGAAAATAGTGAAATAGTGTAAAATAATTGATTATTTTAGTGAAAAATGATGCTAAATAATAAATAATGCATAAATAAATTTTATTGGGATTTATTGAAATTATTAAAATTTTATTGAAATTCTAATGTTAATATGTGTATTGAAATTAATTGAATTATTAGTGAATAATTGTGCAAAAATATTGAAAAAGGTGAATTTTATATGAAATTAAATTATATTCAATGAAAATGAAATAAAAAAGTTAACCGATAATTTTTTTGAAATAATAATTAAGTCATGAAAATAATAAAAATAATGAATTATTGGTAAATAATTCATAAAATGAGTGAAAATGATGAAAATTATAAAATAATGTGTACGCGAATTTTTATGGAATTTATATGCTTTATTAGAATATTTTTGAAATAAATTTAAATTATTAAGAAATAATTCAATAAATAAGTATGTAATTATAACGAACGCGAAGTAAATTATTTCAGTATAAAAAGAAATGAAAAAGTCAAATTATGCATTTTTTAGGCATAAAATAATGAATTATACCAATAGAATCCATAATTGCGTAAAAAGTTATAAAATAAATGTGTAAATAATTTATCAAAATATATTAGTCAATAAAAAATATTAAAAGAGTGAATTATTATAAAATAATTCGCCGACGAAATAAAGTTGGCATAATTAATGATTGAAAAGTTTGGACAGAAAAAGAAAAGGAAAAAATCTTAAAAAGTCGATCTTTGAATTATTAGAGAATAATTCGCAAAGAATTATACAAAAATAATAAAAGAGAATTGTGAATTATAATGCCAAAATTCATAATTTGTATAAAAGATTGAAAAGTCCAAGTGTCTGAGTGAATTATCGAAGAATAATTCACAAAAGTGACTTGAAAAGATAAAGTGAAAGAAATGACAAAAAGTTATTGATTAGTCTAAAGCTCTAAAAGAATGTTTTCGATCAGAAATAAAGTGTATCAATAAATAAAGGAAAGAAATTAAAGATTTTTAAATGTTTAAAAATTATTGCAAATACAATTGATTATCTTGCCTTTAGCGATAAGCAGGTGATATTATTCTTATTTAGGATATAATTGGCTAGCCATAGGGACACATCTGTACCGCGGTGCAAGTCATGGCGACTTGATTTGCTATGGGTAGGATCTTTGATCTCCATAGCTAGTGTAAAGTGAAAGTGAAAGTGTATCAGTTTTCTGCTCTGTGAGACTTGATCTTCCGAAATCATTTTTCTATCTGTTCAGTGAGACCTTTGGGTCCAGTCCCGAGTATCCTTTTTGAGAATCCTGTTATATTGCACTAGGGGCGCATTGAAATGAATAAATTAGTACTGCTTAAATGAATTGAATATAAAAAATTATAACGAAGAATGATTCGTTTTGAAGAAGATGCAAAGTTAAAATAAATCTGTAAAGTAACTCGAAAAGTGTGATTAACAAGGAAAAAGAAAAAGAAAGGTTTTATAAGAATAAAATGATAAACGAAGATTTAAGTCAAGCTTTTATAATGAAAAATGATTTAAAAATGTATTTTGTTTTACATGAAAAAGATAAATTTAATTAATTGATAGTTCATGTACCAATTACTATCGTGAATAGTGATAAGTTTGGAAAATAATATTAATTTTTTATTTAACGTTAAAAAGTGATAGCAATGATATTAAGTAAAAATTGATGCTTAAGTAAATGTATTTCTGAAAGAAAAGTTAAATGAAAAGTAAAACGATAAAAGGGCATAGAATTGTTCAATGAAGAAAAAGTAAAAGATATAAGTTCTAAACAAATATTTGCACATAGGTAAATGTATAAAAGAAGGAAAGAGAGATTTAACTGCAAAGTGCTCCAAAATAGTTATATCGCTTTACAATAAAGTTTAAAAGCCCTTTTATAATAATGTATTTATTAGTTAAAAGTTAAAGTAAAATAAAAGAATAGATAGCAAGAAGTATAATTAGAATACAGATTGGATAATTGAACAAATAAATTGAGAAATAAAATAATTTAGTTTGGTACCATTAAAGATGAGTACCAATACACATTGCTAAATGAAATGATAATTATATCGCTATGGCTAAAAGATAAGACGAAAGTAAAAGTAAAAGTAAAAATTATAGTAAATAATAAAGTAAAGGTAAAAGTAAATCTGATAGTGATCCATCTAAGAGGATAGTGTAAAGTAAAGTTGAAAAATTGAAAATCAAAGAATAGTAATTATCAAAAATATGAATTAATAATAAAACTAATGTTGACCGAAGTAAAAGAAAATGTTTAAAGAAATAAGTATAAGAGTAGCATAATCTATGTAATTATGCTTTACTTTGGGAAATCCTTGGATTAGTAGTCATCACTGGGCATATTTAGTGCTCAGCACGTAGTGTTTACTGCTTTCAGGTTGTGAAGTATTGCGGGAGCATAGTACATGGTGGAGCCAGTTTGGAAGAGAAGAATTAATACTATATCGAGTTGTATTTTGGCATGTATATACTTAAACCATGAAGGTAAAAGATTGAACTGTATTTTGATTGTATTTATGATTATTAATGGATGAGTATTAGGTATAAGTTCTTGGCATGAAGTTATTTTGTTTATGTTTTAATTGTTTGCATGATTGTCGATTGATTCAGAAATTAATGTAAGGTATTTAAAGTGTATCGATTTGTTCGAAAAAAAACTTACTGGTTTCGGCTAAATTTCGCATCAGAAATGACTGTTCCGAGAAGGGTGTGACATCTATAAGGATCAATGCATTTATAACAACCATTTTGGTCACTTTTAGGCCCCAAAATAACTCATATAAAAAATTCATTGATCATTAGAAAGAAAGGAGCTCCACTTACCAAATGTTTCATATGCACTGCAAGGGAGACAGACCCTCCAATATGGCATGATAATGCAACACCATTTTCGTCACCACAATGTTGATTTTTTTAATTATGTTTTGATCTCTTCACAATATCTGGTTGGCCCCACATC